>JAXCGZ010003977.1:0-5000 GCA_037179515.1 Halocaridina rubra
CGGCTAGGAGCTTGGAGTTAAGAGCATGTGGCTCTTTCCCGTAAGCATAATTAGGTAATTATACACACATATAATGTAAATGATATCAGTGGAGTTTATCGGGTCTAGGACTGTCCAACTCCAGGTTGAGTCTTCCTTCCTTATGCTTACATCTACAATGAATATTCTGGCGTATTCATTACACTTCTTTTGCTATCCCATTACATTTTACAATTCACAACACTCCCCATCTGCTTCTTTTTACTCTCTTTTTCCTCATTTTTACTATGATTATGGTAGGTCCACAGATTATGGCCTCCAGTATCTGGCATAGAGGGATGCTAAGAATCTCTGGGGATCTTGCTGACTCCGCTATTGGAGTGAGGGTAGATATGCTTTGTGGCAGTAATCGTTCTGCCCTTAACCTTTCACCTCCTGATAGATCTACTTTTTTAACTTTTCACTTTTCTAACATCTGTGGTCTGAACTCCAATCTGTTTGCAAAACAGCACTTGGATACATCCCTTTCTGACTTCCTTCTCCGTGAAACCCAGTTGTCTAGCCATGCTTCCCCTGACTCATTCCAAATCTCTCTCTATAACCTGTATTCTTAATTCCATTCCAAAGATGGGGTCTGTGCCTACTGCAACTCTAACACTCCTATTGCAAGGCTCATGGTCCTTGAATCTCCTGACCTTGATGTTTCTGGCTGAAGATGTATCTCTCCACTACCACTATATTCTTTGTTTGTGCTACTGCTCTCCTAACTTTACTGACTTTGTGTCCTTCTTTGAATATCTTTCCTCTTGCCATGAGTCCTTGATATACTGCTCACATGCTGAAGATCTCTATATAGCAAATTTCAATGTGCACTACAGTGAGTGGTTTCATTCCTTTCACACTGCTGTGGGAGGAAGAGATGTCTTTGCTTTTTTTTATTACTTACAATCTGAAGCAGATTATCAAACATCCTACATGTGTTCTCAATCGCCACGAACATACAGCTAACATTTTTTACCTCTAATCCTTCTAACTACTCTTATTCTGTACTCTCCTCTATTGGTAAATCTGAACACTCTTTGATCTCAGTCTCTTCCATTTTGCTCTCCCTCCATCAATTCTTCCTACTCAGCACCCCCTTTGGCACCTTGAGCATACCCAGTACGAGGATTTGCTAAGTTTTGCTTTGACTTCCCACAGGATGACTTCTGCTTTTGAACTCACAACCCTGAACAGGTAACCCTAAAAGTTGCCGAGATCATAACCACGGGAATAGAGGCATTCATTCCCTCTATGAAAGTTTTTTCTTCCCCTAATCTGTGTTTTGACCGTGCCCACTTCATGGCTATTCAGGCCAGGGATCAAGCATACAGGTCGTACAAAGCCTCTTTCTGATTTAACTCGGTATGCTTTTATTACAGCTAGCAGTCACTGCATTGCTCAGAATCGAAGGACTAAAGCTAGCTTCCTTTTTAAGAAGGCAAGTTAATGAGCTTAACCTCTCTTCCATTGATAAATATTTCTGAACCATAGCCAAAAACCTCTCTAAAAACTTCAGTACCTCAAGTTTTCCCCCTCTCTCATTCGTCCTAATGGTCCTAGTTGCTCTTTTCCTTAAAACAAAGTCACTCTCTTTGGCTCTCATTTTTCTGCCTACTCTTCCATAAGTGATTCCAGCGCACCTGTTCCTATTACTTTACCCCTCTGTAACCGGATGCCCTCCCTTTTTCTTTCTTCACGCAAAGTCCACAAGGTTCTTCGCTCTCTAAAGATGGACAAGGCATCAAGATTCAATGGTATGTCTGCAAGGTTCCTAAAGGAGTTTGAAGATGAACTGGCTCCCATGCTTTGCCATCTTTTCCCCATCTTAATCCCAACCAGTATCTATCCTTTTTCTTGGAAGCATGCTCTAGTGCAACCTGTTTTAAGAAAGTTGACCATTCTATTCCTTCCAACTACCGTCCTATTGCCCTAACCTCATCTATTACTAAAATATTTGTAACTTTGCTCAGCTTTCACTTCTTGAAATATCTTGAAACTAACTCGCTTATCTCCGATCACCAGTACGGCTTCTGTAAGGCAAGATCCACTGGTGACCTCCTGTCCTTTCTTACTCATGCATGGTCATCTTCTCTGAGGAAGTATGGGGAATCCTTTATCGTTGCCTTTGATATCTCCAATACTTTTGACAGAGCTGGCACAAGGCTTTGTTGGCCACACTCCCTGCTCATGGCTTTATCCCTTCTCTCTGTTCTTTTATTTCCAGTTTTCTATCTGACCATTTCATATCTGTGGTTGTTAACATTGCCTCATCTAGCTCATTTCCTGTTACCTGTGATGTTCCACAGGGCTCTGTTCTTCCACCTAGTCTGGTCCATCTCTTCATCAACAATGTTCTTCAGTCCCCATCATCCTCTCTTCTCCATGCCTATGCCAACAATTCTACCCTTTCATTTTTCCTCTTGTTTTTTCTTCACAAGGTTCATCTACTACCATAATCACTCTTGTATCACTCTTACTTCTACTCTCAACTCTGATTTGGAGAAGGTATCTAAGTGGGGAACCCAAATTTTAGTTTAAAGTTAATGCCTCCTAGACACAGTTGTTTGCTATCTCTTTATCTTTTTCTCCACTTGATAGCCCCATTCTTCTATACAAATGAAATTTACCCTCTTAATTCCATGAGCATCCTATGAATCCAGATAGCCTCTAGCCTGTCTTGAAGGAGTCAAATAATTAAAATTTATAAATCTTCCTCCAAAGAATTGGGGGATTTGCTTCATTTTCACAATCAGTTTTCTGCTCTCCATTAACTTAAAATCTATAATGGTCTTATCTGTCCCTGCTTAGAATACTTCTTGCACATCTGGGGTGCTTCTTCTTATACTTATTTCCTTGATAGGTTGAATCTAAGACAGTTTGACCCATCAATGACCATTCTCTTATTTTTAATCTGGATTCTCTTTCTCTTTGCGGTAAGGTATCATCCTTTTCTCTTTTGTATTGCTACTACTTCCATTTTGATAGGGTTGAATCTAAGGCAGTCAGATTCATCAATGACCCTTCTCTTACTTTGAACCTGGATTCTTCTTCTCTTTGCTGTAAGGCTACTGCCACACCAGACGCAACGAGTGGGAAGGTAGCATGGAGTGATGAGCGGCGAGATCACCGTCATCTTGATGCCTCTCCAAATAGGAAGCGTGAACGTCTCCAATAATTTGTTCAGTTGACATGATGAAAATAGCTAGAGAAGTCGCTAGGCAGTGCGCGTCATTTTGGAACATACTGCATCGCATAGCGTCAAGTGAGGGGGGTAAGCGGAGTAACATACCTCCCCTCTCATCCAGTGTAGCCACCCACATATAATTTAATGAGTTTCATCATGTCGCATCATCCCTTCCTGCTCAGTCCTCCCTGCTCGTCGCATCTAGTGTGGCCATAGCCTAAACTATCACCCCTTTCTCTTTTCTATCACTACTTCTTCCATCGCTGCTCTGATGAGTTGGTGAGATGCATCCCTCCTCCACTGCCGAAGCCCCGTAACGCTCGGAAAACGGCCTCGTCTAACAGGTACTGTATGGAGATTTGTAGGTTTTGGATTGGTCGGTACAATGACTTCTTCTTATCATCTACTCCAGACTCTGGAACTCTCTTCCTCCTCCTGTCATTCGTAATTCTTATAAGCTGTCTTCTTTCAAAAAGCGAATCCATTGTTATCTCAGGGCCTAATCCTGCCATATACATTGGTCCTCAATACTTCGACTATTCTTTCAGCCTGTCCTTTTCGTATTGTATAACATTTCCTTATTTGTCTTGTGCTTAAGCTTCTACTTTTTCTTCGTCTTAATGTTTTCTTGTTGCCCGGGCAATTTTCTTTCCTGCCCCGATGTCACACTAATATATATATATATATATATATATATATATATATATATATATATATATATATATATATATATATATATATATATATATATATATATCAATGTTAACTACTATAAGTTTTGTCATTATATACTATACTGTAACTACATTGAAGCATTACCATATCCTTCTCGCCTGAAGAGAGATGAAAGACTTACTTAATGTCCTGATCGAAGCCTAAGCTTTTTGAAAATTTGTTCCATGTTTAGCCAACACATCTGTTTGTGCATGCTTATCCGATGACAGTCACACTTCTACCGTATGAGGGATTTCACTACCTCTCTTTCCTTATCCAGAAGTGTACTTGAAATCTTCTTCTTCTTCTTCTTCTTCTTCTTCTTCTTCTTCTTCTTCTTCTTCTTCAATCTTATTTCTTCTTCTTCTTCTTCTTCTTCTTCTTCTTCTTCTTCTTCTTCTTCTTCTTCTTCTTCTTCTTCTTCTTCTTCTTCTTCTTCTTCTTCTTCAAACTTATTTCTTCTTCTTCTTCTTCTTCTTCTTCTTCTTTTTCTCCTTCTTCTTCTTCTTCTTCTTCTTCTTCTTCTTCTTCTTCTTCTTCTTCTTCTTCTAAATAATTTCTTTTTCTTCTTCTTCTTCATCAGTGTATCCCATATTTATATGGGCTAGCTGCTTCTCACTCTTATTTTGGAAGCAAACTTTTTGTTATCGTTGATTTCTTCTTCTTCTTCAAACTTATTTTTCTTCTTCTTCTTCTTCTTCTTCTTCTTCTTCTTCTTCTTCTTCTTCTTCTTCTTCTTCTTCTTCAGTGTATCCCATATTTATATGGGCTAGCTGTCTCTCACTCTTATATTGGAACAAGCGTTTTGTTATGGTTGATTTCCTCTCCTGACGCCAGCTCTCTCGATTCTATGCATGGGACCAGCACCGAGTTTAGCTGAACTTCTCCCTCCAGGTATGGTCTTGATTTATGAAATGTCTCGTGTTTGATAAGAGAACAACTTCAAACAAACAAACAAACAAACAAACTTTATTTCCATTTCAATACAATGGGTATTCGTCAGCCAGGGCAAGCCCCAACCCCCCACTGTGGTGTCCAACCACAGCAGTTCCTGTCAGTAAACAGCTTAAACTCTCGGTCT
>JAXCGZ010003977.1:10000-87500 GCA_037179515.1 Halocaridina rubra
GACACACTGTTGGCCCTCTCCGTGTCCCTGCGCTGGACCGTCATGGCAAACCCAGCTGAGTAGATGATGTTACGTAGGCATCGGAGGGAGGGCTCAGCGTCCACAGCATGCCCATTCAGCATACAGGCCGCCTTGGCAAGACGATCCGCTGTGTCGTTGCCAGTCAGCCCAATGTGGGATGGAGTCCACACAAATGACACAACAAGAGAAGCATCCCGAGCGGCTGCGAGGCGACATAGTATATCTCCCACAGCACGGCCACAGATAGGTCTTGGCGAGGATAGGGCTTGTAGGGCCGATTGGGAGTCACAAATTATTACCCCATTCACTCGTCGTCGAACAAGGAGAGTCACGGCATCCAAGATGGCATTCAGTTCACAGTAGGTGGAGCTCGACGAGGTGGGTAGTCTACGGCCAATCCATGAATCAGCCGGCACAGGCGGCTCCATGGTGGGGGAAAACACAGCACATGCCGCCCTCCCATCTGCTTGCACAGAACCATCAACATAGACGTGGTGTGCTGCAGGGACAGACGTGGATACATCAGCGATAGTCTCCAGAGCTAACTGTCTCTGCAAGGGGGGATAGACATCCTTCGAGGTCGGTGTATATGTGACAGCGGGGAGGGGAGAGAGAGAGAGAGAGAGAGAGAGAGAGAGAGAGAGAGAGAGAGAGAGAGAGAGAGAGAGAGAGAGAGAGAGAGAGTATATTTGTAACATGAATACTCTTCCATCATCAATAACTTATCTAGCGTAATAATAATGATAATAATAATAATAATAATAATAATAATAATAATAATAATAATAATAATAATAAATGTTATGATCCCTATTGCTTACGCATAATAGAAGGAAGCTAAAAATTGACATTTGAGTCGCGGTCACAGTCACCTTGAACTAGCAACCAAGAGTTTAAAGTAAAATTTCACCAGTTGCTTAATTCTTGTAGTCATATCATATGTGATTGCTATGTACATTTTTGGCACTCTACACCCGACTGGGTGGAGATGGAGAAATTTCTCCGTTGTCTGCCGTTATGAAGAGCTTGGTTACCTGGTTGCCATAAGTCTGTCTGATGCTAGATGTTCTACATGTAATAATAGCCTTGACGAGTAGATTTATCAGTGCTTCACTTAGGGTAGTGAGATGTAGGAAGGCTTACGTTACGGCTGCTGTGATTGGCCTCTGACTTTGGGATACGTCATTATTTTGATTTGATATATCGTAAACAAACGTTTCCTGGCCATACGTGAGTAGGCGCAAATTTACATTGTGGTGTAGTTGTAAAGTGTAATCTTCTTCGTTACTGCATTGCTGTTCTTCATTAGCTTGTCTGCTATAATAGACCTGTAACGGCCGGTAATATATTACATGGTTGAAGGACTCGACCCGTGCAAACACTTGTTTTCTTCAACTTACTCCACAGATCAAAATATTCAGTGACTGAATCATTGTCAAGGACCTTCAGACACTACGGAACCAGATTCTCACTGTGCGTTGTGTTTATATGGGGGGGGGGGGATCTTTCACAACTTTAGAATTGTGTAACATATTTAACTTAATATTTTTTTATTTTTTATTTTACCATTTTTACCTGAAGGAATTAATCTTTGAAATAAATTTGAAGTACAGGACACTCAGTTTTAGCATGATTTTTTTTTTTCCTTTTTCCAAAGCACCCGTTTGTATCCTTTATGATCTTCGAATGTATTGAGAGCCAAGTCAGTTCGGGGTATCGTCTCAAGACATTTGACGGGCTCTAGCTGGCAACACGTGACGCTGGATATATTGTCATGATCTTTGTTACTTACAAGTCAAGTACATTTATAAGAAGAATGTATGACAGTGCAAAATTAATTACATTTTTGTCCAAACCACGTAGAGTGCGCTTTTATTCAACAAAGGTGAAGGAGAGGTAATATCCATGTGCCATATTTTTCTTAATATGAAAATATCCATGTTATTCATTAGTCAATTACAGTTTTACTTTAGCTGTAATGTCTCATAATTGTGTTTAGTTTTTGATGTTTAGTAAATATTGTTTTCCTGATTTATTTACCCAGTATTTATTATTATTATTATTATTATTATTATTATTATTATTATTATTATTATTATTATTATTATTATTACTATTGTCTTCAGTAGTAGCAGCAAGAAGAGTAATTCAGAATATGTATGATGCAAAAACTTCCGTATGAATCTGATCAAGTAGAAGAAATGCTGATCTGAAAGCGGTGGTGGAGATTCTAAGGCTGCATTGGCGCTCTGCCTTGTGACTGCAGCTAATCCACTGTTTGCGACTGACGACTTTATTTAAAGGCGATATTGCCTATTAATTTGTAATAGTGTATATAATTAGGTCTGCATAATATAGATACATTTTCTATTTTTGTTTTCGCCTTACCATAGCGGAACTGTTACATTTCGCTCTTGGCAAAGAGGTCATGAGTTTTATTCTCAAGAATCTCACCAGAACCTCTTTGGAAACGAAGGCGAGGGTCGTGGCGCCACTCATGCGTTGGCCCTAGTAACGTAGTGTAAGAGTATATTTTCGAACTATGATATCGATAAGGTTAATTGAGAAAATTATATAGAATTAAAGATTAGGGGTAAATAAATAACTTTGTGTGTGTGTATGAAGTATGTGTTGAAGTACTTATAAGACAACGTAAGCATGTGTGGGGGCATGTGTATCTACACGTTCGTAGTGTATAAATCTATAAGTCATAGTGGGCAAGTATAATTATATGAGCAAACTATTTTAAGCTTTGTATGGGCAAAGGCAGCTGTTGAGGTATTTGACATATATGAGTGTATAAATAACTTCAAACGCGTATTTGGGTAAGCAACCCCTAAATGATTTTGACGGCTTTCTCTGATATCAAACGATACTGAATGAGGGTTGGTGACCATCACGCAGCCTTTAGATTGCCTCTTCTTTTAGTCTTTGAACCTCCTTTCGCGTGTTCATTGGCTATTTTGGGGATTTCTTAGCCCGATCTCATCAGGCCATATTATAGACTCAGGATAGTTGGGGACCATGGTAGCCGTATAGTTTGAATACTCGATTTGGGAGTTAACAGACTCACGATCTAACCCACCGTTGGGCTTTAGGAAGGGCATCCAGGCTTAATTTATGTAGTAGGTTGGCCCAATGGCACCAACCGCCCGTTGTGATTCTACAGCTGAAGGGTCTTGTGGACTTAGATAAGTATGTCCTGGACAGTTCGATGTTAAGTCTTCCTTCGGTTACGGTTCTCTTTCTATGCCTACATCAACACCGAATATTCTTGGATATTCGTTACACTTGTCTTATATATCCTTTCACATCTGACAAGTCACACCATTCCCCAGCTCTATTTCTCTTTATGTTTTCTTCGTGCCCAGGCCTGATGAGGGTAGATTTATTTTATTTTATTTTTTTGCCTGTCCTGGTGTCACAATCATAAAAAAAAACTGTCTTCTTCTTCTTCTTCTTCTTCTTCTTCTTCTTCTTCTTCTTCTTCTTCTTCTTCTTCTTCTTCTTCTTCTTCTTCTTCTTCTTCTTCTCCTTCTTCTTCTTCTTCTTCTTCTTCTTCTTCTTCTTCTTGGTCGTCGTCCGTTGTCGTCCTGTAACCACAGTGTGATTATGAAGAACTTCTTTACTTTTTGATGAACCGTTGATATAGTTAAGTCCATGAAATGAGATCTTGTGGACGGTCAGGTTAGGTCACTCAGTTGTGTGTAAGTTGTAATTACCAGACGACTAGACCTCTTATTTGTGCGTTTGAGTACGCACCACATATATCTCGGTATGTGCGTTCTGACAGTGCACAAAAGCCAAAATTTGCACTTAGAGTGAATTCAGTATTGAACTGTTTTTGTTAAGGGTATCTTAAGTCTCCGGATTTGATAGTGGGAGATATTAGAATAAAAAGGAAGAATTAGTGTTGTGTTCCACGTAGCAACCCCTGTGAGCTCAGGAGTTTCAATGAATTAATCATGAAAAATATCGTGACAGTATTGGAACACAATATACTCATCCTAGGGGATTGGTAAGGACAAACTGTCTATACTGTGAGTGACACATGTAGTGAGGTGATGAATGGGGGGAATTGTGGCTTCATCTCATCCCCAATTAGCTAAGAGAGGATTTTGTAGGTAAAAGTTGTTTGCTTTAACTCGGCTACCCCACGTACAAGAGGGATTGCGTCCATTGTATTATTACTATTATTATTATTATTATTATTATTATTATTATTATTATTATTATTATTATTATTGTTATTATTATTATTATTATTATTATTATTATTTTTATTATTATTATTTTTATTATTATTATTATTATTATTATTATTATTATTATTATTATTATTATTATTATTATTAATCAGTTTTAAAGCGGAGTGCTTTATCCATACAAGATAATATAAAGGCTCTCTCATTCTTGTTGAGTGTTTTTAGTTTTGAAATACAAATTAGCTATATTATAATACCTGTGATTGGTTTATATTTATGTAGAAGATATTTTGTGTATGTAACGTACCGGATAAACATTTATACTTTATGATAAACTAAGCTTACACTCATGTGTGTATACGTCACTATTTTCATAGCTTGTATTCATTGAGAATTCCTCATTGGCAGTGGCTTTGAAGTATGATAAGTCTTCGCAAGTTTTATCTCCAAAATATATCGTAGGCGTTGTCCTCTCTTGTATCCTAGACCAAATTTCATCATGATTTCGTGTTAGGGGCACACTTATTGGCACGCCTCTTGTGCTCGTGGGAGAGTGTCCAAGATACGCGTGGCACTCGGCCCAACAATCAGTGTGTGTGCATTTCCAACCTTTATATATTCTTGTCTCTTGTGGTGGCACAGGAACCTTCATCGCCTGAACAGGGATCGTTGGTCTCACGGGGATCCTCGGCCACAAAAGAATGAGAAAGCCAAGAAGAAGAATAATAAGGGTAGAACATGGGATTACATAGTCTTGTTTTATATTACAGGTAGTGTGATATTTTGCTCACCTCCGTCAATGAAAGAGTAATTTGTGTCCTGAAATTACTTTGGAAAAAAGATAGTATACATATATATATATATATATATATATATATATATATATATATATATATATATATATATATATATATATATATATATATATATATATATATATCATCATAGCAGCTTGACTATTGCTGTAACAAAAGCAACAAAGGCGGCACCAAGGTTTCATCATAATTTTACAATGTAGGTATTTATTTTTCATAAGTACTTTGGAAGAAAATTAAAATGATGGAGAACGCCTGGTTTCTTCCCCTGTTAGTCGCCTCCTACGACACTTAAAACACAAAGGAGTTCTTTTACTTTTTACCCTCGAGATGACAACAACTACAATAATAATAATAATAATAATAATAATAATAATAATAATAATAATAATAATAATAATAATAGTATCTGTTCATTGGATTTATGTCCAAGGAAAAATTATTGTATTCCATATATAATGATTTGATTGCATAATTATGTGTTGGTGATTAATGTTATCTAAATTTTGTTGCATTTAGTATTAAAGGAGAAATATAACATCATTACTATATCTGTCTTAAATGTCTTTATTCTGTTTGTCTATCTCTACTACCATATATCTACAGGGTGTCCAAATAGTCTGGGTACATAGGAAATTTCACTATTTTATTTATTTATGTTATTTTTCCTTAGATTTAAATAAAATGGTTTTGTCTTAAAAGTGTGTTAATCTCTTGTATACCCAGACTTTGTAGACACCCTGTACGTATTTTATATTTGAACCTACGAGTTATCTGTAGCATTAGGAAGTATCAATAGGACTCTGACATTTTGCAGTGATGCCTTGTCTTTTGCTGTTAGTTTCTGTCACGTGTTAGACGTAGTGTGTTGTTCACTGTTCGTGCACTGGGGAGCGTTTTATCTTAAACGATCAAAGTTCGTTTTTATTGATGCACTGCGGTACTCTTTGTCCTAATAATGCCTTTTGAAAGCCTTTAAGGCTTCTAATCATGTTAATGTTTTACTTAGTCTAGATTATAAAGTGGTGAAAATCTATGGATTAATTTTTTTCTGTTTATTTGCTTCTGAGTTCGTTTTAAAGCAAGTGGTACAGTTTATGTGGGTGATGTGATTGTTCCATACGTGCCCTAGGGTTGGACGTGAGAGAGAAGACACCCCCATTTTCTTCTCCGTCAGAGTTGCTAACCTTCTGGGTTGGTTACTCACTAGTTTTAGCAGACTGAAAAGAATTCTACTCTGTAATTCTTTTAGGGTCTATTATATAAACCACTTCTCTCCATATACTATAGCATGGCCAGGATTCGTTTTTCAAATTTTTTTGCTCATGTGTAAGACCTGTTAAGATAGAAGATCATCTTGTTTAATTCTATATTGTAAGAATTTATTTTTACGATATATTAAACTTGCGTGTTTTTTTTTTTTTTTATTCCTTGCTGAAAACATGTTTGAGAGAGGAAAGGGTGAGGTGAAGGTCTGGAATCTCTTGTGTCTTATATGAATGGTAGAGCCTTGGCCCATTCATTATCTTACATTCGAGTCCCGGCATGGGGGCAAAAATATTTGTTTTATATATATATATATATATATATATATATATATATATATATATATATATATATATATATATATATATATCTGCAGTCAACATGGCTCAAGCGGTAGTGTCCGAGACTCTGAGGCGTCAGGTCGAGGGTTCGCGCACCGTCACGGTCTGAGGTTAGCAAAGACATGCACTCAGGGTAAGGATTACATCTGCCAAAACAAGTCCTTCGCAAGAAGGCAACCGTCCTATCCCTGGGTAGAAAAGGGAGTCCGTGACATAAAACCAGAATAATATATATATATATATATATATATATATATATATATATATATATATATATATATATATATATATATATATATATATATATGATTCTATTTCACGACAAACACGTGAATATTGTAAATGTGTGAATGGTTATGGCTACGTAAGGAAATTGAAAGAAATTATGAGATCCTTACTACTTCAAAGTATTAAGTTCTAAGGATCTCAAAATGTCTTTCAATTTCCTTTCGTAACATAACCAGTCATATATATATAAATATATATATATATATATATATATATATATATATATATATATATATAATATATATATATATGTATATATATATATATATGTATATATATATATTTATATATATATATATATTTATATATATATATATATATATATATATATATATATATATATATATATATATATATATATATATATATATATATATATATATATATATATATATATATATATATATATATATATATATATATATATATATATATATATATATATATATATATATATATATATATATATATAAGTATATATATGTGTGTGTGATTACCTAATTGTGTTTACGGGAAAGAGCCCAAAGCTCGTATCTTCCCGTCTCCTGATCGGTTCCATTTTTAGACTTAGTAATACTTATCATACCTGTCCTTAAAACTATGGATTGAGGTAGCATTAACTACCTCCTCGCTTAGCGAATTCCAATTATCAACTACTCTTACACTGAAAAAGTATTTCCTTACATCCTGCAAACAAGTTTTCTTCCGAAGCTTCAAACTATGACCTCTAGTTCTAGAGCCAGCCATATCGAAATATCGATCCCTATCCACTCTATCATAACCATGAAGGAATTTAAAGACTGTCACCATATCCCCCCTTACTCTTCTAGCTTCGAGTGATGGCAAGTCTAATTCCCTCAGCCTCTCATCATAACCGAGATTGCGTATTTCTGGCACCAGTTTTGTGGCATGTCTTTGAACTTTTTCAAGCTTAGCTATGTGCTTTTTCAAGTGCGGATTCCAAAAGGGGGCTGCATATTCGAGTTTTGGCCTCACATAGGTTACATAAATATTTCTGAACATTTCCTTGTCCATGTGCCTGAAGGCTACCCTTACATTTGATAAGAATGCATATGCTGCCCTTACTACGCCATTTATATGTATTTCTGGAGACAAATCTGCCAATATGTTTACTCCTAGATCTCTCTCATTTTCTGTCTCCTGAAGTTGTACTCCAGCCACCGAGTAGTCAAGCTTGGGCCTTCTTGCACTTGTACCCATTCTCATTACCTTGCATTTTGAGGTATTGAATTTCATTAGCCACTTTTCTGACCACTCATGCAGATTATTTAGATCCTCCTGAAGTTCTCTACCATTGTTCTCGTTTTTTACTTTCTTCACAATCTTTGCATCATCTGCAAACATATTCATGAATGAATTTACAGACTCTGGTAGGTCATTTACATATACAAGGAACAAAAGTGGCCCTAAAACTGAACCCTGTGGAACTCCACTACTAACTCTTCTCCATTCAGACACTGAGTGTCTTACTCTAACCCTCTGTTCCCTTCCTTCTAAGTAAGTTTTTATCCATTCCAAGACATTTCCACATATTCTAGCCATTGATTGCAGCTTCCTAATAAGTCTCCCATGTGGAACAGTGTCAAACGCTTTCTGGAAGTCTAGGAATATGCAATCTGCCCAGCCCTCTCTTTCCTGTAAGATTTGGCTTACCTCATCATAAAATTCTAATAAGTTTGTTACTGTTGATATTCCTTCTCTGAAGCCATGTTGCCTCACTGACAAAAAGTTGAAGGATTCCAAGTGAAGAGAGATATGTTTCCTTAGTAGTTTCTCCATAACTTTGCAAACTATGCTGGTCAAGGAAACTGGTCTATAGTTCAGAGCCGTATCCCTCCTTCCCTTTTTGAAGATAGGTATCATATTTGCTTGTTTCCAGCATCTTGGAATCTCCCCCGACTCCAATGACTCCTTAAATATGATACTTAGTGCCACTGATATTGTGTTTGCGCATTTTTTAAGCACATGAGGGGATATGTCATCAGGACCTGTAGCTTTATGAACATCTAAATCCATCAGCGCTTTGCATACCTCTGTGGCTGTAAGGTTGATGTTCTCTAATACCGGCCCTTGAGCTTCTATCACTGCAATCTGAGGGGGTGGGGTATTTTCTACTGTAAATACTGACTGAAACTCCTTGTTCAATTCTTTGCAGATCTCTTCGTCCGTCTCAGTGATGCTTCCATCCGCTCTCTTTAGCCTTAAAACCTGTTCTTTTACCTTCAGTTTTCCTCTGATAAAGCTGTGGAAAAGCTTGGGATTTTCTTTCGCCTTCCTGGTGATGTCCCTCTCATAATCTTTCTCTGCCTCTCTCCTTTTACTTAGGTAGTCATTTCTTGCTCTTTTGTAGGTTTGCCAGGCATTTATGTTTTTTCTCCTCCTATACCTTTTCCAGCATTTGTCTCTCCACTCCTTAGCTCTTTTACACCCATTATCGAACCATTTCTCTCTGGCATGAATTACACCTACTTTGGTGACAGGTATGCAGCAATCTACAATCTTCCCATATTTCTCACAAAAGATGTCATACATTTCTTGTACAGATTTGTTGTAAAATAAGGTTCTCCAGTCAATAACTGCAAAAAGCTCATTCATGTGTGTGTGTGTGTGTGTGTGTGTGTGTGTGTGTGTGTGTGTGTGTGTGTGATTACCTAATTGTGTTTACGGGAAAGAGCCCAAAGCTCGTATCTTCCCGTCTCCTGATGGGTTCCATTTTGTACTTTGTGATACTTAACATACCTGTCCTAAAAACTATGGATTGAGATAGCATTAACTACCTCCTCGCTTAGCCAATTCCAATTATCAACTACTCTTACACTGAAAAAGTATTTCCTTACATCCTGCAAAGAAGTTTTCTTACGAAGCTTCAAACTATGACCTCTAGTTCTAGAGCCAGCTATATCAAAATATCGATCCCTATCCACTCTATCATAACCATGAAGGAATTTAAAGACAGTCACCATATCCCCCCCTCAATCTTCCAGCTTTGAGTGAGGGTAAGTCTAATTCCCTCAGCCTCCATCATAACTGAGATTGCGTATTTCTGGCACCAGTTTGGTGATATGTCTTTGAACTTTTTCAAGCTTAGCTATGTGCTTTTTCAAGTGCGGATTCCAAAAGGGGGCTGCATATTCAAGTTTTGGCCTCACATAGGTTATATAAATATTTCTGAACATTTTCTTGTCCATGTGTCTCAAGGCTACCCTTACATTTGATAAGAAGGCATATGTTGCCCTTACTATGCCATTTATATGTATTTCTGGAGACAAATCTGCCAGTATGTTTACTCCTAGATCTCTCTCATTTTCTGTCTCTTGAAGTTGTACTCCAGCCACCGAGTAGTCAAGCTTGGGCCTTCTTGCACTTGTACCCATTCTCATTACCTTACATTTTGAAGTATTGAATTTCATTAGCCACTTTTCTGACCACTCATGCAGACTATTTAGATCTTCCTGAAGTTCTCTACCATTGTTCTCGTTTCCTACTTTCTTCACAATCTTTGCATCATCTGCAAACATATTCATGAATGAATTTACAGACTCTGGTAGGTCATTGTGTGTGTGTGTGTGTGTGTGTGTGTGTGTGTAATTACCTAATTGTAATTACCTAATTGTGCTTACTGGAAATATCTCCATGCTCGTAACTCCCCTTCTCCTGGTCGCCTCCATTCTTGTACTTAGTGATACTTATCATATTTGTCCTTAGCACTATGGATTGAGTTAACATTAACTACCTCCTCGCTTAAACTATAAAAGTACTTCCTTACATCCTGCAAAGAAGTTCTTGTATGGAGCTTCAAACTATATGACTCTATCAAAATATCGATCCCTATACACTGTCATAACCACAAAGGAATTTTAAAACCGTCACAATATTCCCCCTCATTCTTCTAGCTTCGAGTGCTTGTAAATCTAATTCCCTCAACCTCTCCTCATAACTGAGATTGCATAAATCTGGCACCAGTTTCGTGGCATGTCTTTGAACTTTCTCCGGCTTAAGTATGTGCTTTTTCAAGTGTTAATTCCAAAAGGGGGCTGCATTATTCAAGCTTTGGCCTCACATAGGTTACATATATATTTCTGAACATTTTCTTGTCCATGTGCCTGAAGGCTACCCTTTCATTTGCTTAGAGATCATATGCCGCCCTTACTATGCCATTTATTTGCATTTCTGGAGACAAATTGGCCAGTATGTGTATTCCTAGATCTCTCTCATACTCTGTCTCTTGAAGTTCTGCTTCTGCTATTGAATATTCAAGCTTGGGCCTTCTTGCACTTGTACCCATTCTCATTACATTACATATAGAAGTATTGAATTTCATGAACCACTTTGCTGACCAAGCATGTGAACTATTTAGGTCTTAATTAAGTTCTCTACCATTGTTCTTATCTCTTACTTTCTTCACAATCTTTTCATCATCTGCAAACTTATTCATGAATGAATATACAGACTCTGGCTTCAGTTTTCCTCTGAAAAAGCTGTGGCTAAGTTTGGGATTTTCTTTAGCCTTCATGGTGATGTCCCTTTCATAGTCTCTCTGCCTCTCTTCTTTTGCATAGGTAATCAGTTCTTGCTCTTTTATAAGTCTTCCTGGCATTTATGTCTTTTCTCCTCCTCTACCCTTTCCAACATTTGTCTCTCCAGATCTTAGCTCTCTTACGCTCATTGTTGAGCCATTTATCTCTGGCATGAATTACTCCTATTTTGGTGACATATATGCAGCAATCTAATATCTTCCCATATTCCTCACTGAAGATGGTGTACATATTTTGTGCAGATTTGTTGTTAAATAAGGCCTCTCAGTCAATAACTGCAAAAAACTGATTAATTTTGATGTAGTCTCCCTTCGGATAGTTACTTCTCATGTCCTCAGCGCCTAATTCTTTCAGGAAGAACATCTTCGATGATGTACTCCGTCAACAACACACAGTGGTCATTCTTTCCAATTGGTGGTTCATACTAAATTTTTTCAGTATCCAACACATTATCTGTGAATTCTAGATCAAGCAGCGATGGCTCATACCCACCCCTGCCCCTGTTTGCTCCAGTACATGTTGATCTAAGAAATTCCCTTGTATGCAATCTAGGCATCTTTCCCCAAGTGGGTCCTCACCACTGTGTGGGTCGAGATTTATCCAATCTATCTCTGTGATTAAAATCTCCCATAATCAAAGTTCTACATATTCTCTCATGTGCTAGGTTATCAACTGAGTTTATGACTTCAATAGTACCTACATGACTTTCCTCATAAGTTGGTTCCTGGGTGGGTTATATACAACATTTATTGTAATACTCTCTGACCCGCTAAGTATGCGAGCAACAAGATATTCCTTGAACTCACTTTCTATAGCAAAGTTTATTTCTTCAGCTTGATATCTTTCACTTATGAACAGTGCTATTCCTCCACCACTCCTCTCAGATCTTTCAACCCTTAATATTCTGAAGTCCTTAGGAAAAACTGTGGCACAGTTTATGCCCTCACTTAACTTTGTCTCTGGAACAGCTCCTATATCTGCCATATTGTTGCGAATCCTATCCTTTAATTCTTCTGCCTTACTAGCTACCCCATCAGCTATTGTGTATAGCAATCTTAATGAGGCTGCATCCCTTGATATTCTGTCATTATCTTCTTTTTCTCCCCATTGGCTGGAAGAACTCTGAAGCAAAAATTTTTCTTCTCCATGTCTTCCTACATTTAACCTTCTAGCTTCTTGCATCAAGTTTTTTTCCCTTTCCATCTTTTCCTTTGTATTGTATGGTCTAATGAACACGGTTTTTAATTCTTAAAGGTCTTTTAGTTTTTTCTGATCAGTAGTTCTCTGCATCTGTCCCCTCTCTCAAAGGTTACTTTCATTGGTCTTGCCTTTCCCTCCCTAGAATATTTACCAAGTTGGAGAATGTTTACAATATTCTCCGGACCACATAGTACTTCAAACTTTCTTATCAAGTCTAAAACCCTAGCTTTATTTTGTTCAAGTCTTCCCTGCAATGTTGACTCCTGAGATTAACAGTGTCTTCTCTTTATCAAGTGCATGTTTAATCAGTGGATTAGCCCTTTCCATCACATCTTTCATTTTTTCTATCACTGCTTATTAATTGCTAACCGTTTGTACATTTTCCAGTGCCACCACCCTCGCTGCTGCTTTTACCAACACATTCCCCTTTGCTCTGTGTGTGTGATTACCTAATTGTGATTACCTAATTGTGTTTACGGGAAAGAGCCCAAAGCTCGTATCTTCCCGTCTCCTCATCGGTTCCATTTTAGACTTAGTGATACTTATCATACCTGTCCTTAAAACTATGGATTGAGATAGCATTAACTACCTCCTCGCTTAGCGAATTCCAATTATCAACTACTCTTACACTGAAAAAGTATTTCCTTACATCCTGCAAAGAAGTTTTCTTACGAAGCTTCAAACTATGACCTCTAGTTGTAGAGCCAGCCATATCGATATATCGATCCCTATCCACTCTATCATAACCATGAAGGAATTTAAAGACTGTCACCATATCCCCCCTTACTCTTCTAGCTTCGAGTGATGGTAAGTCTAATTCCCTCAGCCTTTCATCATAACTGAGATTGCGTATTTCTGGCACCAGTTTCGTGGCATGTCTTTGAACTTTTTCAAGCTTAGCTATGTGCTTTTTCAAGTGCGGATTCCAAAAGGGGGCTGCATATTCGAGTTTTGGCCTCACATAGGTTACATAAATATTTCTGAACATTTCCTTGTCCATGTGCCTGAAGGCTACCCTTACATTTGATAAGAATGCATATGCTGCCCTTACTATGCCATTTATATGTATTTCTGGAGACAAATCTGCCAGTATGTTTACTCCTAGATCTCTCTCATTTTCTGTCTCTTGAAGTTGTACTCCAGCCACCGAGTAGTCAAGCTTGGGCCTTCTTGCACTTGTACCCATTCTCATTACCTTACATTTTGAAGTATTGAATTTCATTAGCCACTTTTCTGACCACTCATGCAGATTATTTAGATCCTCCTGAAGTTCTCTACCATTGTTCTCGTTTTTTACTTTCTTCACAATCTTTGCATCATCTGCAAACATATTCATGAATGAATTTACAGACTCTGGTAGGTCATTTACATATACAAGGAACAAA
Organism: Halocaridina rubra; assembly: GCA_037179515.1. Lineage (NCBI taxonomy): Eukaryota > Metazoa > Arthropoda > Malacostraca > Decapoda > Atyidae > Halocaridina > Halocaridina rubra. Next base: position 24,078 of record JAXCGZ010003977.1, read on the forward strand.
AGTGGCCCTAAAACTGAACCCTGTGGAACTCCACTACTAACTCTTCTCCATTCAGACACTGAGTGTCTTACTCTAACCCTCTGTTCCCTTCCTTCTAAGTAAGTTTTTATCCATTCCAAAACATTTCCACCTATTCTAGCCATTGAGTGCAGCTTCCTAATAAGTCTCCCATGTGGAACAGTGTCAAACGCTTTCTGGAAGTCTAGGAATATGCAATCTGCCCAGCCCTCTCTTTCCTGTAAGATTTGGCTTACCTCATCATAAAATTCTAATAAGTTTGTTACTGTTGATCTACCTTCTCTGAAGCCATGTTGCCTCACTGACAAAAAGTTGAAGGATTCCAAGTGAAGAGAGATATGTTTCCTTAGTAGTTTCTCCATAACTTTGCAAACTATGCTGGTCAAGGAAACTGGTCTATAGTTCAGAACCGTATCCCTCCTTCCCTTTTTGAAGATAGGTATCACATTTGCTTGTTTCCAGCATCTTGGAATCTCCCCCGACTCCAGTGACTCCTTAAATATGATACTTAGTGCCACTGATATTGTGTTTGCGCATTTTTTAAGCACATGAGGGGATATGTCATCAGGACCTGTAGCTTTATGAACATCTAAATCCATCAGCGCTTTGCATACCTCTGTGGCTGTAAGGTTGATGTTCTCTAATACCGGCCCTTGAGCTTCTATCACTGCAATCTGAGGGGGTGGGGTATTTTCTACTGTAAATACTGACTGAAACTCCTTGTTCAATTCTTTGCAGATCTCTTCATCCGTCTCAGTGATGCTTCCATCCGCTCTCTTTAGCCTTAAAACCTGTTCTTTTACCTTCAGTTTTCCTCCGATAAAGCTGTGGAAAAGCTTGGGATTTTCTTTAGCCTTCCTGGTGATGTCCCTCTCATAGTCTCTCTCTGCCTCTCTCCTTTTACTTAGGTAGTCATTTCTTGCTCTTTTGTAGGTTTGCCAGGCATTTATGTTTTTTCTCCTATACCTTTTCCAGCATTTGTCTCTCCACTCCTTAGCTCTTTTACACCCATTATCGAACCATTTCTCTCTGGCATGAATTACACCTACTTTGGTGACAGGTATGCAGCAATCTACTATCTTCCCATATTTCTCACAAAAGATGTCATACATTTCTTGTACAGATTTGTTGTAAAATAAGGTTCTCCAGTCAATAACTGCAAAAAGCTCATTCATTTTGATGTAATCTCCTTTTGGATAGTTCCTCCTCATGTCCTCAGTGCCTCTACTCTCAGGAAGAATATCTTCAATGATATACTCCATCAACAACACACAGTGGTCACTCTTTCCAATTGGTGGTTCATACTCAATATTTTCAATATCCAACACATTATCTGTGAACACTAGATCAAGTAGTGATGGCTCATCCCCACCCCTGGCCCTTGTTGGTTCCATTACATGTTGGTGTAGGAAATTCCCTTGTACGCAATCTAGGAATCTTGCCCCGAATGAGTCCTCACCACTGTGTGGGTCAAGATTTATCCAATCTATCTCTTTATGATTAAAGTCTCCCATAATCAAAATCCTACATTTTTTTCCCCGTGCCATGTTAACAACTGAGTTTATGACTTCAATAGTACCTATATGACTTTCCTCATAAACTTCAAGCCTATTTTGGTTCCTTGGTGGGTTGTATACAACAGTTATTATAATGCTCTCTGACCCAGTATTTATGCGAGCAACAAGAAATTCCCTGAACTCACTTTCTATAGCCAAGTTTATTTCTTCAACTTGAATCCTCTCACTTATGAGCAGTGCTATCCCTCCACCAGTCCTCTCAGATCTTTCAACCCTTAGTATTCTGAAGCCCTTAGGAAAAACTGTGACACTGTTTATGTCCTCACTCAACTTAGTCTCTGTAACTGCTACTATATCTGCCTTACTGTTGTGAATCCTATCTTTTAATTCTACTGCCTTACCAGCTAATCCATCAGCATTTGTGTATAACAATCTTAATGAGGCCCCATCCCCTGATCTTCTGTGTGTGTGTGTGTGTGTGATTACCTAATTGTGATTACCTAATTGTGTTTACGGGAAAGAGCCCAAAGCTCGTATCTTCCCGTCTCCTGATCGGTTCCATTTTTAGACTTAGTGATACTTATCATACCTGTCCTTAAAACTATGGATTGAGGTAGCATTAACTACCTCCTCGCTTAGCGAATTCCAATTATCAACTACTCTTACACTGAAAAAGTATTTCCTTACATCCTGCAAACAAGTTTTCTTCCGAAGCTTCAAACTATGACCTCTAGTTCTAGAGCCAGCCATATCGAAATATCGATCCCTATCCACTCTATCATAACCATGAAGGAATTTAAAGACTGTCACCATATCCCCCCTTACTCTTCTAGCTTCGAGTGATGGCAAGTCTAATTCCCTCAGCCTCTTATCATAACCTAGATTGCGTATTTCTGGCACCAGTTTCGTGGCATGTCTTTGAACTTTTTCAAGCTTAGCTATGTGCTTTTTCAAGTGCGGATTCCAAAAGGGGGCTGCATATTCGAGTTTTGGCCTCACATAGGTTACATAAATATTTCTGAACATTTCCTTGTCCATGTGCCTGAAGGCTACCCTTACATTTGATAAGAATGCATATGCTGCCCTTACTACGCCATTTATATGTATTTCTGGAGACAAATCTGCCAATATGTTTACTCCTAGATCTCTCTCATTTTCTGTCTCCTGAAGTTGTACTCCAGCCACCGAGTAGTCAAGCTTGGGCCTTCTTGCACTTGTACCCATTCTCATTACCTTACATTTTGAGGTATTGAATTTCATTAGCCACTTTTCTGACCACTCATGCAGATTATTTAGATCCTCCTGAAGTTCTCTACCATTGTTCTCGTTTTTTACTTTCTTCACAATCTTTGCATCATCTGCAAACATATTCATGAATGAATTTACAGACTCTGGTAGGTCATTTACATATACAAGGAACAAAAGTGGCCCTAAAACTGAACCCTGTGGAACTCCACTACTAACTCTTCTCCATTCAGACACTGAGTGTCTTACTCTAACCCTCTGTTCCCTTCCTTCTAAGTAAGTTTTTATCCATTCCAAGACATTTCCACCTATTCTAGCCATTGATTGCAGCTTCCTAATAAGTCTCCCATGTGGAACAGTGTCAAACGCTTTCTGGAAGTCTAGGAATATGCAATCTGCCCAGCCCTCTCTTTCCTGTAAGATTTGGCTTACCTCATCATAAAATTCTAATAAGTTTGTTACTGTTGATCTTCCTTCTCTGAAGCCACCTAATTGTGTTTACGGGAAGAGCCCAAAGCTCGTATCTTCCCGTCTCCTGATTTGTTCCATTTTCTACGTAGTGATACTTATCATACCTGTCCTTAAAACTATTGATTGAGATAGCATTAACTATCTCCTTGCTTAGCGAATTCCAAATATCAACTCTTACACTGAAAAAGTATTTCCTTACATCCTGCAAAGAAGTTTCCTTACGAAGCTTTAAACTATGACCTCTAGTTCTAGAGCCTGCTATATCAAAATATCGATCCCTATCCACTCTATCATAACCATGAAGGAATTTAAGGACTGTCACCATATCCCCCCTCAATCTTCTAGCTTCAAGTGATGGTAAGTCCAATTCCCCCAGCCTCTCATCATAGCGGAGATTACGGATTTCTGGTACCAGTTTCGTGGCATGTCTTTGAACTTTTTCAAGCTTAGCTATGTGCTTTTTCAAGTGCGGATTCCAAAAGGGGGCTGCGTCTTGAAGTTTTGGCCTCACATAGGTTACATTAATATATCTGAACATATCCTTGTCCATGTGCCTGAAGACTACCCTTACATTTGATAAGAATGCATATGCTGCCCTTACTATGCCATGTATATGTATTTCTGGAGACAAATCTGCTAGTATGTTTACTCCTAGATCTCTCTCATTTTCTGTCTCTTGAAGTTGTACTCCAGCCACCAAGTAGTCAAGCTTGGGCCTTCTTGCACTTGTACTCATTCTCATTAATTTACATTTTGAAGTATTGAATTTCATTAGCCACTTTTCTGACCACTCATGCAGACTATTTAGATCTTCCTGAAGTTCTCTACCATTGTTCTCGTTTCCTACTCTCTTGACAATCTTTGCATCATCTGCAAACATATTCATGAACGAAGTTACAGACTCTGGTAGGTCATTTACATATACAAGGAACAAATGTGGCCCTAAAACTGAACCCTGTGGAACTCCACTACTAACTCTTCTCCATTCAGGCACTGAGTGTCTTACTCTAACCCTCTGTTCCCTTCCTTCTAAGTAAGTTTTTATCCATTTCAAGATATTTCCACTTATTCTGGCCATTGCTTGCAGCTTCCTAATAAGTCTCCCATGTGGAACAGTGTCAAACACTTTCTGGAAGTCTAGGAATATGCTATCTGCCCAGTCCTCTCTTTCCTGTAAGATTCGGCTTACCTCATCATAAAATTCTAATAAGTTTGTTACTGTTGATCTACCTTCTCTGAAGCCATGTTGCCTCACTGACAAAAAGTTGCAGGATTCCAAGTGAAGAGAGATATGTTTCCTTAGTAGTTTCTCCATAACTTTGCAAACTATTCTGGTCAAGGAAACTGGTCTATAGTTCAGAGCCGTATCCCCCCTCCCATTTTTGAAGACAGATATCACGTTTGCCTGTTTCCAGCATCTTGGAATCTCTCCTGACACTAGTGACTTTTTAAATATTATACTTAGTGCCACTGATATTGAGTTTGCGCATTTTTTAAGTACATGAGGGGATATGTCATCAGGACCTGTGGCTTTATGAACATCTAAGTCATCTGTGTGTGTGTGTGTGTGTGTGTGTGTGTGTGTGTGTGTGTGTAATTACCTAGTTGTGCTTGCGGTAAAGAGCCCCATACTCGTAACTCCCCGTTTCCTGGTTGCTTTCATTTTTCCACTAAGTGATACTTATCATACTTGTCCTTAAAACTATGAATTGAGTTAGCATTGACTATCTCCATGATTAGCGAATTCCAATCATCAACTACTCTTACACTAAAAAAGTAAGAAGCTTCAAAGTACGACCTCTAGGTCTAGTGCCAGCTATATCAAAATATCGATCATTATCGACTGTGTCATAACCAAGAGGGAAATTAAAACTGTCACAGTATCCTCTTCATTCTTCTAGCTTCGAGTGATGGTAAGTCTAATTCTCTCAGCCTCTTATTACTGAGATTGCATATTTCTGGCACTAGTTTCGTGGCATGTCTTTGAACTTTTTCCAGCTTAACTCTATGTTTTATCAAGTGTTCTCCGGAGATAAATCGAGCAGTATGTTTATTCCGAGATCTCTCTCATTCTCTGTCTTTTGAAGTTCTGCTCCTGCTGTTGAGTATTCAAGTTGGGTCTTCTTGCACTTGTACCCATTTTCATTACCTTACATTTTGAAGTACTGAATTTCATTAGCCACCTTTTTGACCACTCATGCAGACTATTTAGGTCTTCCTGAAGTTCTCTTCCATTGTTCTCGCCTCTTACTTTCTCTACAATCATTGCATCAGCTGTCTGTGTGCACATATGTATGTATGTATTCTCGCGTGTGTATATATATATATATATATATATATATATATATATATATATATATATATATATATATATATATATATATATATATATATATATATATATATATATATATATATATATATATATATATATGTGCTTACGGGGAAAACCTTTTGCTCATAACTACCTGTCTCCTGGTCTGCTCTATACTCAATGATACTTATCATATTTGTTCTTAAAACTATGAATGCAGTTAGCATTAATTACCGCCTGGCTTATAGAATTCCAATCTTCAAGCTATTATGACCTCTGTGTGTATTATTACTGTACATGAAGTATATCTTTCCTTTGATGCAGATGTCAAGAGAGATTAAGATAATTTCATCTTTTAATCATATTATTCTTTAGCTTAGTTAATCTTATACTATTTTTTTTTTTATTTATCTTTCACAGTGAAATTGTTATTATTGTTCCTCTCTTAGTTTGACACTTTATCAATATCCGAGGGAGCGATGCATATTCTAGAAACAAATAAACAAAGTTCTTCTTCTTCTTCTTCTTCTTCTTCTTCTTCTTCTTCTTCTTCTTCTTCTTCTTCTTCTTCTTCTAACTTATTTCTTTTCCTTTTTCGTTCCGATTTTGTCTTCATTTGGCTTTTCTTCCTTTAGATTTCTTTATCCTTCTTTATTACCCGAAGGTTATATTGTCTTGTCTTGTCTGATCGTCTTAGTTATGATTAGCCAATATATTATAAAAAAAGACGCTTTCAACTTCTCGCTGTATTTCATTCTCTAGGTTCTAAATAACTGGTTGTATAGATTCGCTGAGCCGAATCCCTCGAGAGGTTTTCTGTTATAGAGTGAAACAAAACGTGCAAGAGCTCGTGTATTTCAATCTTGCCGATGAGGCGAAAGTTACTGGTCAATGGAAACGATACCATATATTCTGCATAGTGTCGAGGCGTGAACTGTAAACGAAAGTACTCTAAACGTGACCCGTGAAATTCTGTTTGATCTCTCTTAAACATACTTGTTGATAACCTTATCTTTTGGTATCTTGAAATTTTTATCATAGCTGCATATAAGTTACGTGGTATGATTATGTAATAGTGTTGAAAAAAGGAGGAGACAAGTAACCCGCTTATTTTTAGAGTGGTTCGAATTTGGATAAATAAGATATAGCATTTTTCCTTTAAAAAAAAAAAAAAAATCAGGAAAAGCCGTCTTGTGAACTAGTCCTTACCCTCGCGCCTCAATAATGTCTGGAGTAATACCCGCACACTATTTGGCCAAAGCTTTGGCACATAATTCTGCAGCCAAGGTTTACACAAGGTAAATGTACATGTGTGTGTGTGTGTGTGTGTTTGTCGTGTGAGATTGTAAATTCCAGACAGGAAGTCACTAGGAATATTTCTTCGGGGAAAGAGAAGAGGCCTTCACTGTTTCCTAGTTTTCTTTTGTTATATGATTTCTGTCAGTCTTTAGCATATATTTCAAGTGTATGCACCAAACAATCAATTTGAGGTACTTTCAATACATTCTATTCATTGGACGGTCCTTAAGCAGAACAATGAAGTGACGTTTCAAAGCTTGTGATGGTATTCTAGCTTCTCACCATTTCAGTCTCCAAAGATTAGGCTGTTCGATATGTATCAAATGTCCGATAAGACAAGCTTAAAACATCAGAAAATAAACTCTTCGGTCTATATTGAGTTTATACTTTGGGCAAATGTAGCTCTATTGTCATCAGGAAAAAGTTCGCTTACTCGGTTCTTCTGTGATGAATTGTCCGTGGTGGAAAACTTTTTTCCAGGTTTTATTTTTTTAATCATATCTTGATAACAGTTTTGGGGGGAAAATATCATAAGTCTTGTCCATTTTGTGCATGACTTTCGTTTCCCATGTTTATGTTATTGTTCCGAGTTCGGTCTCCTAGAAGCACTTCTATAACTTACTCCATTTCTGTGTTATATTTATCTGGTCGCTACAGTGACTGTATTATTATTATTATTATTATTATTATTATTATTATTATTATTATTATTATTATTATTATTATTATTATTATTATTATTGTTATTATTATTATTATTATTATTGTTATTATTATTATTGTTATTATTATTATTATTATTATTATTATTATTATTATTATTATTATTATTATTGTTATTATTATTATTATTATTATTATTATTATTATTATTATTATTATTCGTGACAGTTTTAGTCTCGGGAATACATATTCTTATAAGGGATTGTAGAGCGATCGCCAAACAGTACGTTTTCAAATTTTATTCCAGTTCATATTCATGTCTACAACACTTAAAAAGCTGAAGAAAAACCCCCCAGTAAAACTCAATATATGTACAAAGAACAAATAACAAGAATTGATATATATATATATATATATATATATATATATATATATATATATATATATATATATATATATATATATATATATATATAGAGAGAGAGAGAGAGAGAGAGAGAGAGAGAGAGAGAGAGAGAGGGAGGAATAGAATTAAAAATACATAAAATATTTAATAATTATAGTTATATATATATATATATATATATATATATATATATATATATATATATATATATATATATATATATATATATATATATATATATATTGATGAGGGCAGTTTCTACCTGTCCCGGTGTCTCACAAAAAAAAAAAAAAAAAAAAAAAAAAAAAAAAAAATATATATATATATATATATATATATATATATATATATATATATATATATATATATATATATATATATATATATATATATATTATCAAATAAGCACATTACATATGTGAAAACATGAATAATTTTTTACCCCGACCGGGATTCGAACCTAGGACTTATGATTACTAAGTCAAGGCGCTACCACTACACCACAGAAGGTTAAAAGGAATCCAACCTTATAGCTTATATCTGCTATACTTAGGAATGAACGCATTCTAACTGAATGCCACTATGTTCATATTACAGATTCCCCAACCTCACTCGTGGCTTCATTTTAGCATTTAATTGAAATCCCAATCTCATTCGGGCCATGAAATTATCAAATAAGCACATTACATATGTGAAAACATGAATCATCTTTTACCCCGACCGGGATTCGAACCTAGGACTTATGATTACTAAATCAAGGCACTACCACTACACCATAGTTTGCAAAGTTATGGAGAAACTACTAAGGAAACATATCGCTCTTCACTTGGAATCCTTCAACTTTTTGTCAGTGAGGCAACATGGCTTCAGAGAAGGTAGATCAACAGTAACAAACTTATTAGAATTTTATGATGAGGTAAGCCAAATCTTACAGGAAAGAGAGGGCTGGGCAGATTGCATATTCCTAGACTTCCAGAAAGCGTTTGACACTGTTCCACATGGGAGACTTATTAGGAAGCTGCAATCAATGGCTAGAATAGGTGGAAATGTTTTGGAATAGATAAAAACTTACTTAGGAAGGGAACAGAGGGTTGGAGTAAGACACTCAGTGTCTGAATGGAGAAGAGTTAGTAGTGGAGTTCCACAGGGTTCAGTTTTAGGGCCACTTTTGTTCCTTGTATATGTAAATGACCTACCAGAGTCTGTAAATTCATTCATGAATATGTTTGCAGATGATGCAAAGATTGTGAAGAAAGTAAAAAACGAGAACAATGGTAGAGAACTTCAGGAGGATCTAAATAATCTGCATGAGTGGTCAGAAAAGTGGCTAATGAAATTCAATACTTCAAAATGTAAGGTAATGAGAATGGGTACAAGTGCAAGAAGGCCCAAGCTTGACTACTCGGTGGCTGGAGTACAACTTCAAGAGACTGAAAATGAGAGAGATCTAGGAGTAAACATACTAGCAGATTTGTCTCCAGAAATACATATAAATGGCATAGTAAGGGCAGCATATGCATTCTTATCAAATGTAAGGGTAGCATTCAGGCACATGGACAAGGAAATGTTCAGAAATATTTATGTAACCTATGTGAGGCCAAAACTCGAATATGCAGCCCCCTTTTGGAATCCGCACTTGAAAAAGCACATGGCTAAGCTTGAAAAAGTTCAAAGACATACCACGAAACTGGTGCCAGAAATACGTAATCTCAGTTATAATGAGAGGCTGATGGAATTAGACTTACCATCACTGGAAGCTAGAAGATTGAGGGGGGATATGGTGACAGTCTTAAATTCCTTCATGGTTATGATAGAGTGGATAGGGATCGATATTTTGATATGGCAGGCTCTAAAACTAGAGGTCATAGTTTGAAGCTTCGTAAGAAAACTTCTTTGCAGGATGTAAGGAAATACTTTTTCAGTGTAAGAGTAGTTGATAATTGGAATTGGCTAATCGAGGAGGTAGTTAATGCTATCTCAATTAATAGTTTTAAGGACAGGTATGATAAGTATCACTAAGTATAATATGGAACCGATGAGGAGACGGGAAGATACGAGCTTTGGCTCTTTCCCGTAAACACAATTAGGTAATCACAATCAGGTAATCACACACACACACACTTAGATAATCACACAGAAGATCAGGGGATGGGGCCTCATTAAGATTGTTATACACAAATGCTGATGGATTAGCTGGTAAGGCAGTAGAATTAAAAGATAGGATTCACAACAGTAAGGCAGATATAGTAACAATTACAGAGACTAAGTTGAGTGAGGACATAAACAGTGTCACAGTTTTTCCTAAGGGTTTCAGAATACTAAGGGCTGAAAGATCTGAGAGGACTGGTGGAGGGATAGCACTGCTCATAAGTGAAAGGATTCAAGTCGAAGAAATAAACTTGGCTATAGAAAGTGAGTTCAAGGAATTTCTTGTTGCTCGCATAATACTGGGTCAGAGAGCATTATAATAACTGGTGTATACAACCCACCAAGGAACCAAAATAGGCTTGAAGTTTATGAGGAAAGTCATATAGGTACTATTGAAGTCATAAACTCAGTTGTTAACATGGCACGGGAAAAAAAATGTAGGATTTTGATTATGGGAGACTTTAATCATAAAGAGATAGATTGGATAAATCTTGACCCACACAGTGGTGAGGACTCATTCGGGGCAAGATTCCTAGATTGCGTACAAGGGAATTTCCTACACCAACATGTAATGGAACCAACAAGGGCCAGGGGTGGGGATGAGCCATCACTACTTGATCTAGTGTTCACAGATAATGTGTTGGATATTGAAAAAATTGAGTATGAACCACCAATTGGAAAGAGTGACCACTGTGTGTTGTTGATGGAGTATATCATTGAAGATATTCTTCCTGAGAGTAGAGGCACTGAGGACATGAGGAGGAACTATCCGAAAGGAGATTACATCAAAATGAATGAGCTTTTTGCAGTTATTGACTGGAGAACCTTATTTTACAACAAATCTATACAAGAAATGTATGACATCTTTTGTGAGAAATATGGGAAGATAGTAGATTGCTGCATACCTGTCACCAAAGTAGGTGTAATTCATGCCAGAGAGAAATGGTTCGATAATGGGTGTAAAAGAGCTTAGGAGTGGAGACAAATGTTGGAAAAGGTATAGGAGGAGAAAAAACATAAATGACTGGCAAACCTACAAAAGAGCAAGAAATGACTACCTAAGTAAGAGGAGAGAGGCAGAGAGAGACTATGAGAGGGACATCACCAGGAAGGCTAAAGAAAATCCCAAGCTTTTCCACAGCTTTATCAGAGGAAAACTGAAGGTAAAAGAACAGGTTTTAAGGCTAAAGAGAGCGGATGGAAGCATCACTGAGACGGATGAAGAGATTTGCAAAGAATTGAACAAGGAGTTTCAGTCAGTATTTACAGTAGAAAATACCCCACCCCCTCAGATTGCTGTGATAGAAGCTCAAGGGCCGGTATTAGAGAACATCAACCTTACAGCCACAGAGGTATGCAAAGCGCTGATGGATTTAGATGTTCATAAAGCTACAGGTCCTGATGACATATCCCCTCATGTGCTTAAAAAATGCGCAAACACAATATCAGTGGCACTAAGTATCATAGTTAAGGAGTCACTGGAGTCGGGGGAGATTCCAAGATGCTGGAACCAAGCAAATGTGATACCTATCTTCAAAAAGGGAAGGAGGGATACGGCTCTGAACTATAGACCAGTTTCCATGACCAGCATAGTTTGCAAAGTTATGGAGAAACTACTAAGGAAACATATCTCTCTTCACTTGGAATCCTTCAACTTTTTGTCAGTGAGGCAACATGGCTTCAGAGAAGGTAGATCAACAGTAACAAACTTATTAGAATTTTATGATGAGGTAAGCCAAATCTTACAGGAAAGAGAGGGCTGGGCAGATTGCATATTCCTAGACTTCCAGAAAGCGTTTGACACTGTTCCACATGGGAGACTTATTAGGAAGCTGCAATCAATGGCTAGAATAGGTGGAAATGTTTTGGAATGGATAAAAACTTACTTAGAAGGAAGGGAACAGAGGGTTAGAGTAAGACACTCAGTGTCTGAATGGAGAAGAGTTAGTAGTGGAGTTCCACAGGGTTCAGTTTTAGGGCCACTTTTGTTCCTTGTATATGTAAATGACCTACCAGAGTCTGTAAATTCATTCATGAATATGTTTGCAGATGATGCAAAGATTGTGAAGAAAGTAAAAAACGAGAACAATGGTAGAGAACTTCAGGAGGATCTAAATAATCTGCATGAGTGGTCAGAAAAGTGGCTAATGAAATTCAATACTTCAAAATGTAAGGTAATGAGAATGGGTACAAGTGCAAGAAGGCCCAAGCTTGACTACTCGGTGGCTGGAGTACAACTTCAAGAGACAGAAAATGAGAGAGATCTAGGAGTAAACATACTAGCAGATTTGTCTCCAGAAATACATATAAATGGCATAGTAAGGGCAGCATATGCATTCTTATCAAATGTAAGGGTAGCCTTCAGGCACATGGACAAGGAAATGTTCAGAAATATTTATGTAACCTATGTGAGGCCAAAACTCGAATATGCAGCCCCCTTTTGGAATCCGCACTTGAAAAAGCACATAGCTAAGCTCGAAAAAGTTCAAAGACATACCACGAAACTGGTGCCAGAAATACGCAATCTCAGTTATGATGAGAGGCTGAGGGAATTAGACTTACCATCACTCGAAGCTAGAAGAGTGAGGGGGGATATGGTGACAGTCTTGAAATTCCTTCATGGTTATGATAGAGTGGATAGGGATCGATATTTTGATATGGCTGGCTCTAGAACTAGAGGTCATAGTTTGAAGCTTCGTAAGAAAACTTCTTTGCAGGATGTAAGGAAATACTTTTTCAGTGTAAGAGTAGTTGATAATTGGAATTGGCTAAGCGAGGAGGTAGTTAATGCTATCTCAATCCATAGTTTTAAGGACAGGTATGATAAGTATCACTAAGTATAAAATGGAACCGATGAGGAGACGGGAAGATACGAGCTTTGGGCTCTTTCCCGTAAACACAATTAGGTAATCACACACACACACACACACACACACGTACGTGTGTGTGTATGTTTGTATGTATGTATGTTTGTATGTTAAATGTAATGGACCGCATTCGAATACTTTTAAGGGATAACTTAAGCAATCTAAAATTTAATTTGGGGTTCTCTTTTAATTACAAATGATTCTGCAATTCTAATTCCAGTCCCATCTTTCCCTTTTGAAGGTATTTTTAGATCTCATATTGAGAATTCGCTCTTACATTTTTCATGTCAGTGTTCTCCAATGGTTGACACCAGAGGTCTCGTCAAGTGTCAGCTTGTTTTGATACTCAGTCCCTTATGTTTATGGTATCATATTGATAATGACTTCGTAGTAGAGCCATAATAGGCCTATTGGCAAATTGGACACTTAAAAATATATAGAGCCAATGAACAGAAGGGTTGAGGTATTGTTCTTTATGATTTAAAAAAGTTTTAAGTTTAAAGTTACTATAAAATACTATATTAGGGGTGATTTGTGGATAATATCAATGAAATAAATTTGTGACTTCATTTTTAAGAAAAGAGTTCGTAACGTTTTCCATGAATGGGAATTTGAAAAATACTTTGTTTCTGTGGTCCATATCTTATGGGCTTTGGAGAAATCTTGTTTAAAAAAGCTCTTCGTGATCCGTCTATCATAATGGGAGTAAAACCACTTTTCATTCTTAAGTATAGCAGATATAAGCTATAAGGTTGGATTCCTTTTAACCTTCTGTGGTGTGTAGTTAGTAGCGCCTTGACTTAGTAATTATAAGTCCTAGGTTCGAGTCCCGGTCAGGGTAAATAATGATTCATGTTTTCACATATGCAATGTGCTTATTTGGTTAATGTATGACCTGAATGAGATTGGGAATTGAATTAAATGCGAAAATGAAGCCACGAGTGAGGTTGGGGAAACTGTAATATGAACATAGTGGCATTCAGATAGAATGCGTTCATTCCTAAGTATAGCAGATATAAGCTATAAGGTTGGATTCCTTTTAACCTTCTGTGGTGTGTAGTTGGTAGCGCCTTGACTTAGTAATTATAAGTCCTAGGTTCGAATCCCAGTCGGGGTAAATAATGATTCATGTTTTCACATATGTAATGTGCTTATTTGGTTATTGTATGACCCGAATGAGATTGGGAATTGAATTAAATGCGAAAATGAAGCCACGAGTGAGGTTGGGGAATCTGTAATATGAACATAGTGGCATTCAGATAAAATACGTTCATTCCTAAGTATAGCAGATATAAGCTATAAGGTTGGATTCCTTTTAACCTTCCGTGGTGTGTAGTTGGTAGCACCTTGACTTCGTAATTATAAGTCCTAGGTTCGAGTCCCGGTCGGGGTAAATAATGATTCATGTTTTCACATGTGTAATGTGCTTATTTGGTTATTGTATGACCCGAATGAGATTGGGAATTGAATTAAATGCGAAAATGAAGCCACAAGTGAGGTTGGGGAATCTGTAATATGAACATAGTGTCATTCAGATAGAATGCGTTCATTCCTAAGTGTAGCAGATATAAGCTATAAGGTTGGATTCCTTTTAACCTTCTGTGGTGTGTAGTTGGAAGCGCCTTGACTTAGTAATTATAAGTCCTAGGTTCGATTCCCGGTCGGGGTAAATAATGATTCATGTTTTCACATATGTAATGTGCTTATTTGGTTATTGTGTGACCCTAATGAGATTGGGAATTGAATTAAATGCGAAAATGAAGCCATGAGTGAGGTTGGGGACTCTGTAATATGAACATAGTGGCATTCGGATAGAATGCGTTCATTCCTAAGTATAGCAGATATAAGCTATAAGGTTGGATTCCTTTTAACCTTCTGTGGTGTGTAGTTGGTAGCGCCTTGACTTAGTAATTATAAGTCCTTGGTTAGAGTCCCGGTCGGGGTAAATAATGATTCATGTTTTCACATATGTAATGTGCTTATTTGGTTATTGTATGACCCGAATGAGATTGGGAATTGAATTAAATGCGAAAATGAAGCCACGAGTGAGGTTGAGGAATCTGTAATATGAACATAGTGGCATTCAGATAGAATGCGTTCATTCCTAAGTATAGCAGATATAAGCTATATGGTTGGATTTCTTTTAACTTTCTGTGGTGTGTAGTTGGCAGCGCCTTGACTTAGTAATTATAAGTCCTAGGTTCGAGTTCCGGTTGGGGTAAATAATGATTCATGTTTTCACATATGTAATGTGCTTATTTGGTTGTTGTATGACCCGAATAAGATTGGGAATTGAATTAAATGCGAAAATGAAGCCACGAGTTAGGTTGGGGAGTCTGTAATATGAATATAGTGGCATTCAGATTGAATGCGTTCATTCCTAAGTATAGCAGATATAAGCTATAAGGTTGGATTCCTTTTAATCTTCTGTGGTGTGTAGTTGGTAGCGCCTTGACTTAGTAATTATAAATCCTAGGTTCGATTCCCAGTCGGGGTAAATAATGATTCATGTTTTCACATATGTAATGTGCTTATTTGGTTATTGTATGACCCGAATGAGATTGGGAATTGAATTAAATGCGAAAATGAAGCCACGAGTGAGGCTGGGGAATCTGAAATATGAACATAGTGGCATTCAGATTGAATGCGTTCATTCCTAAGTATAGCAGATATAAGCTATAAGGTTGGATTCCTTTTAACCTTCTGTGGTGTGTAGTTGGTAGCGCCTTGACTTAGTAATTATAAGTCCTAGGTTCGAGTTCCGGTCGGGGTAAATAATGATTCATGTTTTCACGTTTATAATGTGCTTATTTGGTTATTGTATGACCCGAATGAGATTGGGAATTGAATTAAATGCGAAAATGAAGCCACGAGTGAGGTTGGGGAATCTGTAATATGAACATAGTGGCATTCATATTGAATGCGTTCATTCCTAAGTATAGCAGATATAAGCTATAAGGCTGGATTCCTTTTAACCTTCTGTGGTGTGTAGTTGGTAGTGCCTTGACTTAGTAATTATAAGTCCTAGGTTCGAGTCCCGGTCGGGGTAAATAATGATTCATGTTTTCACGTATATAATGTACTTATCTGGTTATTCAGTTAGAATGCGTTCATTCCTAAGTATAGCAGATATAAGCTATAAGGTTGGATTCCTTTTAACCTTCTGTGGTGTAGTGGTAGCGCCTTGACTTAGTAATCATAAGTCCTAGGTTCGAGTCCCGGTCGGGGTAGAAAAATGATTCATGTTTTCACATATGTAATGTGCTTATCTGGTTATTTCATGGCCCGAATGAGATTGGGAATTGAATTAAATGCTAAAATGAAGCCACGAGTGAGGTTGGGGAATCTGTAATATGAACATAGTGGCATTCAGTTAGAAGGCGTTCATTCCTAAGTATAGCAGATATAAGCTATAAGGTTGGATTCCTTTTAACCTTCTGTGGTGTAGTGGTAGCGCCTTGACTTAGTAATCATAAGTCCTAGGTTCGAGTCCCGGTTGGGGTAGAAAAATGATTCATGTTTTCACATATGTAATGTGCTTATCTGGTTATTTCATGGCCCGAATGAGATTGGTAATTGAATTAAATGCTAAAATGAAGCCACGAGTGAGGTTGGGGAATCTGTAATATGAACATAGTGGCATTCAGTTAGAATGCGTTCATTCCTAAGTATAGCAGATATAAGCTATAAGGTTGGATTCCTTTTAACCTTCTGTGGTGTAGTGGTAGCGCCTTGACTTAGTAATCATAAGTCCTAGGTTCGAGTCCCGGTCGGGGTAGAAAAATGATTCATGTTTTCACATATGTAATGTGCTTATCTGGTTATTTCATGGCCTGAATGAGATTGGTAATTGAATTAAATGCTAAAATGAAGCCACGAGTGAGGTTGGGGAATCTGTAATATGAACATAGTGGCATTCAGTTAGAATGCGTTCATTCCTAAGTATAGCAGATATAAGCTATAAGGTTGGACTCCTTTTAACCTTCTGTGGTGTAGTGGTAGCGCCTTGACTTAGTAATCATAAGTCCTAGGTTCGAGTCCCGGTCGGGGTAGAAAAATGATTCATGTTTTCACATATGTAATGTGCTTATCTGGTTATTTCATGGCCCGAATGAGATTGGGAATTGAATTAAATGCTAAAATGAAGCCACGAGTGAGGTTGGGGAATCTGTAATATAAACATAGTGGCATTCAGTTAGAATGCGTTCATTCCTAAGTATAGCAGATATAAGCTATAAGGTTGGATTCCTTTTAACCTTCTGTGGTGTAGTGGTAGCGCCTTGACTTAGTAATCATAAGTCCTAGGTTTGAGTCCCGGTCGGGGTAGAAAAATGATTCATTTTTTCACATATGTAATGTGCTTATCTGGTTATTTCATGGCCCGAATGAGACTGGGAATTGAATTAAATGCTAAAATGAAGCCACGAGTGAGGTTGGGGAATCTGTAATATGAACATAGTGGCATTCAGTTAGAATGCGTTCATTCCTAAGTATAGCAGATATAAGCTATAAGGTTGGATTCCTTTTAACCTTCTGTGGTGTAGTGGTAGCGCCTTGACTAAGTAATCATAAGTCCTAGGTTCGAGTCCCGGTCGGGGTAGAAAAATGATTCATGTTTTCACATATGTAATGTGCTTATCTGGTTATTTCATGGCCCGAATGAGATTGGGAATTGAATTAAATGCTAATATGAAGCCACGAGTGAGGTTGGGGAATCTGTAATATGAACATAGTGGCATTCAGTTAGAATGCGTTCATTCCTAAGTATAGCAGATATAAGCTGTAAGGTTGGATTCCTTTTAACCTTCTGTGGTGTAGTGGTAGCGCCTTGACTTAGTAATCATAAGTCCTAGGTTCGAGTCCCGGTCGGGGTAGAAAAATGATTCATGTTTTCACATATGTAATGTGCTTATCTGGTTATTTCATGGCCCGAATGAGATTGGGAATTGAATTAAATGCTAAAATGAAGCCACGAGTGAGGTTGGGGAATCTGTAATATGAACATAGTGGCATTCAGTTAGAATGCGTTCATTCCTAAGTATAGCAGATATAAGCTATAAGGTTGGATTCCTTTTAACCTTCTGTGGTGTAGTGGTAGCGCCTTGACTTAGTAATCATAAGTTCTAGGTTCGAGTCCCGGTCGGGGTAGAAAAATGATTCATATATATATATATATATATATATATATATATATATATATATATATATATATATATATATATATATATATATATATATTAATTGATGTTAATTGTTGTTTGTACATGTATTGATTTTTGTTTTTGTTTTTGTAAGGTGTTGAACTGGGTGAAAGTTTGAAACGTTGCCAAACATTAGATAATAATTGGAATACAATTTGAAAATGTACTGGCTGGTGATAGTACTACAAATCCTTATTATTATTATTGCTATTATTATTATTATTATTATTATTATTATTATTATTATTTGTAATGATAATAATAATAATAATAATAATAATAGAAAATGAGGATCTTTTATTGCATATTATGACGCTTGTGAAAGTACCTGAAAAACACGGCTATGGGTATAAAGACCTCAGTAGACCCAGACATTTCTATTTGCATGATACGTGAACTTCTTCGAATGGCTTTCATGCCTTCTTGGTATTCTTTGTTATCTGTTTTATAACCAAATAGAATTATCTTTTTCTGATAATACGTGTCGTCCCATCGTGTATGTATCTAAATCTTAATGACGGGCTGCTTACAGCACATTCACGCCCCATAAGAAACATAAAAATTAGAATAAAGTATAGATAAAAATGAGTAAAAATAGATAAAGGGAAGAGATGAGACTATAAATGGTAAGCGTAAGATTGATAGATAAAAAAATAAAAACCAGTGTAAATAGACAAGAGTGCTAGATAAGAATTTAAATATGAATAAAAAGAGATACAAGAGTAAGAGTAAGGAATTAATAATGAAGTAAACAATAAAGAAAAGAGTAATATGTATATAACCAAGCCGAGTGCCCGAGAGAAATGTAGAGAAGTGAAAATCATTCGTCAGTTTCGTCGTGTAGTCATCTTGAAGCCTCGTATTTTATCATGAATATACGATATCGGCCTCGGTCTCTTTATGTTAGACGATGCTTCAGGGACTATTCCGTGGTTTTTCTAAATTTATGTATTTTTTTTTAGAGGTCACTGGAAAGCTCTAATAATGGAAAAGGATGCTTCGCACATAGCGCACACACACCCACAGTCATATATTATTTTGGTGTATTGAAAGCTTGGAGACGTTCCTCATCATATAGCCTCAGCTCGTGGGACTGCAGCTCCACCTGGGAAGGAAGCCAGCCAGCAAGCATCTCAGGAAGTAGCCCCTCATAGAAACCCTCTCCTTCCTATCCCCTTTTAGCTCTGGCGAAGAAAAAGATGCCACACGAACCCATTTAGGAAGTGGTTCTAAAATTTGTATATATTTTTCTTAAGTGAATTCTGAAAGCCGAGTAAGACGAGAGCATGAGGTCCTTGAGTACAACATGATGAGAATATTGGTCGGTACAGTATGTTGAGAGGTTCAGAAGTGACTGAAGGAGATTAAGGTTTGTAAAGATGTTCAAGGGTAGACTGAACTGGGGGGTGGCACGAGAGAGAGAGAGAGAGAGGGGGGGGGTTGTGCAATAGAATACGTTTTGTATGCATAGTAGTTCTTGGCGTGAGCCCTCCACTCCTCTAAACATAAGCAGACACACAAGAGGATAAATGGTAGAAAAAAATGGGTAACCCGGAATCACTTAAATTTGCCGCCCTGCTAAAATTAAATGAAAACTCTCACCATTTCCTTTTCGTTGTGAAATTATCCTTACTCCCTAATATAATTTTATTTTTATATCCTTTGATGAAGCTAAAGTGACTTACTAAATCATTCTTGTATTTTGAGAAAACTGTTGTAATCCCAAGAGCTACCAGGGACACAATACAGAACACATTTACAGAATATTGATGGCCAGACGGTGCTTCCACTTTAGGGTAATCAGACTCCTCCTAGGGTAAAGTTTAGGGTAAAGAAAATGTGGGAAATCTAGGGTAATCAGGGGTAATCGGCAAATTTTTTTATTATAATATTTTCTTGACTAATTATTATTATTTTCAAGAAAATAATAAATTTTATATTTGCATTATTACTGTTTCAACAGTCAATGCCCATCCAATAAATTGTTCTGCTGATAGCCAAAGTGGCTGCTTCATACCCGTCTCCCCTCTTTTTCGGGTCCCCTTCTATATATATATATATATATATATATATATATATATATATATATATATATATATATATATATATATATATATATATTGAAAGTAAGAGAATGATGATGAGAGTAATATCTACGTTGAGTATATAATAATAATGATAATAATAATAATAATAATAATAATAATAATAATAATAATAATAATGAATTGCATTACGTTTAGGGTAATCAATATGGATTTAGGGTAATTTCGGTCCAGATCCAGGGTTAACTAAGCTTGTTCTCTTGGAAGCCCTGTTGCCAGACCGAGTCTTGCCATTCGTGCTATCCCTCGTATAAGATGTAGGGGAAACGTGTCTGTTGTAGTTATGGACTCGGGTTAAGATAAGGGAGAAAGGTGGCAGTCTCAGTTACGAGCCAGAGGGGGCGAAACTAAGCAAATAAGTGAAGGGAAAGGATGGGAATAGGTAGAGGAGCGAAGAGGGAAAGACATGGAAGGGAGCGGGAAAAAAAAGAGAGGGATAAGTTAAAAATTCGCCCCCTCTATATAATTCATATTATTATTTATTTAATATAGTCCACTACATTATTACAAGGGATAAGTTAAAAATTCGCCCCCTCTATATAATTCATATTATTATATAATATATTTAATATAGTCCACTACATTATTACAGCCATTATTATTTTTTTTTTATCAGATATACTTTTACATAGCTTCATGTCAGGAAGAGATGTATTTCCTCTGTGACTGTGAAATTTTCGTAAAGAAACAGGTTCACCGAATCAAGCATTAAAAAAAAAAAAAAAACTATGCTATGGAGAAATAAAGCAAGAGAGCCGATGAATGCATTACAAGAGTTGACCTTGTTAAATGTTTAGTGTGTTGAATGGGAGAGGGAGGTCTAGCTTTTAGAGACCCAGATGTTTAACACACACTAGATACCAACCGGTATTTATATGCGTTACATTAGCTCTGCTTTCTAGGTTTCCTTAAGTAGGTATTTAATCCTAGAAAGAATTTGATGATCATTAGGCAAGCGAACTGTTTCTCTGATTTTTATTTTGCGTCTTCGTGAAAATACGGAATGTTTTTATGTTTTGTTTATTTTGTATGCGCAGGGCATTGTAAATACCCACACTTAGGTATAGCTATTTTTTTTTTGTCTTTTTTTGTATTTTCTCACATGGAAAAGGTTCATTGTCATTGTAGGAATTTATATTTAAAAATTTGTTGTTCTGAATAGGGGATACTATATATTAGGAAGATAATCCTGAAAGGTAGATTACGTAAAAGGTTTTGAAAATTATTTGACCACGCGCAAATGACCCATGGAAAGCGGACTAATCAAAGTTTATAGATATATAGACGAAAAGATAGAGGTACTATTTTAGTTATGGGGATTAATGGAATATGGTTTTTTATCTATCTACCTTGGCTGTCTCCTCCAATTTGGGGGTAGCCGACATAAAAAAAAGAAAACAATAAGGGGATTACTTTGCACTAAGGGCAATGACGAAGGAGCTAGCGACCGTTCAGATGGCACTGCTGAAGTGCCACAGCCCATCCTCCCGGCTCTTCCACAACCTGCGGATGTTTTTTTTTTTTATATAAATAGAATAATAGATCCCACTAAGATATTATATTAGGTTAGGGCGCATCAAAAATGTGTTTTTCGACACTTTCTTTGCAGAGAATAATCCCCTCTTCTAAAAATTTGCCCAGATAGATACCCAAATAAATGCGTGGCAGTTTTTGCCTTCTTCTGTAGAGCATGGTGTGGGTGAGGGGTGGGGGTGGGGGTAGATCAGTGGTATGGCTTAAACTGTCACATGATTATAAAGCTCTTGGCATACTGACATATGTTTGGCAAACTTTTATAATTGTGTCACTGGAGGTTTGTTCCTTATATAAATACATTCATGTGATCTCTCCGATGATTGGTTGAACTTGGAGGCTTGGCCAATGGGCGTGTTGTTGAGTAGCTCGTCTCAGTTTCATAGTTTCTTCAATTGTTGTTTATTTTTATTATTTATTTTTGCGTTTCTGCCAGAATTCTCCTTTATCAGATTGGGTTACTCAAAGGCTACAACATAGGTCTACTCAGATTTCTTGTGTAGTCACCGTGGCTCAAGCGGTAGCGTCCGCGACTCTGAGGCGTCAGGTCGAGGATTCGCTCCCCGTCACGGTCTGAGGTTAGCAAGGGCATGCACTCAGGGTAAGGATTACATCTGCCAAAACAACTCCTTCGCAAGAAGGCAACCGTCCTAGCCCTTAGTAGAAAAGGGAGTCCGTGACGTATAACCGGAACAACAACAAGAGCAACAACAACTTTTGTATTCGTGTGCGTGTGCATACATAAATACATACATATACATATACATACATACTTTCGCTGTATTTTGATAAAACTATTTTTTTCATTTTTATTTAAGTGACTTTATAGTTGCTTGGCAACTCTCCATTCTGCGATTAGTTTTAATTTCTCTGTGGCATCGCCGCTTTGTACCGAAAAGTCTTGCCAGAATAATACATCCATCTCTATGCAATGGAATTTTCAATCATTATTTATAATAATAATAATAATAATAATAAGAATAATAATAATAATAATAATAATAATAATTATTATTATTATTATTATTATTATTATTATTATTATTATTATTATTATTATTATTATTTGCAGTAGTTGTAGTAAAATATAAATGTTACTAGTATTGGTAGTGGTAGGGTTATTACCAATATTAATACACAGTCGATATTCGTGATATATATATATATATATATATATATATATATATATATATATATATATATATATATATATATATATATATATATATATATATATATATATATATTCCACACAATTAATGCTACGCATTTCGAGCCCATGAAATTTATAGGGCCTATGATTTAGGTGAAACGAGAAATGTACTAATTCAGAGAGTTGAACTCAAGAACTACTGGGTGAGAGCCTAGTGTTGTATCCACTGAGCTACTGAATGAGTGGATGTGTGTTCAATATACCTGATCTTTGCTGGGCTTTGCAATGACAGACATATGTTTATATCCCAGATTTTAAACGATTTTCTTAGAAAGTTTTCGATAGGCTAAATAGCATTAACCAGTGGCAAAGTGATTTTGCCATGTCTTTGGGGAAAAATAAAAAAAACAGGAGGAAACAGTTCAAAAAGGGAGGAATCTGTGTTCTGGTGTTGAATACAGAGAAGAAAATCACTTCTTCCTTTCTCTTTAAGAAATTCAATGAGTGGCCACTTCTAGATTTTCACCAAATAAGTAAAATTTCGAAAAGGCAGAGAATGAAGATGGCAAAACGCTTGTGACTTTGAATTTTGATTCATAACTCTATAGTGGTGATGATAATAATAATAATAATGAGAACAACAATAATAATAATAATAATAATAATAATAATAATTATAATAATAATAATAATAATAATAATAATAATAATAATAATAATAATTAGGCAGACGTAATCCTCTCATGTACATAATTTGAAGGGAAGAGAGGGAGCCACAACAAGAGTAAGAAGTACAGTTGGCACTACAGAGCCTTTTCAGGTGAAAGTTGGACTCCATCAGGGATCAGCTCTTAGCCCCTATCTATTTAACCTTCTCATGGATGTGATGGTGGAGGAAGTGACAAAGGAGGCACCATGGAGCATGCTCTTTGCAGACGATATTGTTTTGGTCTCCGAGAGCCGTGAAGAATTGCAAGAGAGGTTGGAGCTATGGAGGGGTTTGCTGGAGGATTACGGACTGAAGGTGAGCAGACAGAAAACGGAGTACCTGGAGTGCAATGTGACACAAGGAGGCGACCTGTTCATGCAAGACCACAAGCTCCTAAAGGCGGACGCCTTCAAATACCTCGGCTCCTACGTAACGAAGGATGGAGACCTAGAGAGAGAGATTGATCATAGGATCCAGGTAGCGTGGAACAGCTGGAAGAGAACATCAGGGGTGCTATGTGACAAGAAAATCAGTGCTAGAGTGAAAGGAAAAGTGTACAAGTCAGTTGTGAGACCAGTGTTGCTGTACGGAGCGGAGACGTGGCCGGTGAAAAAGGTTCAAGAAAGGAAGATAGATGTCGCAGAAATGAGAATGCTGAGGTGGATGTGTGGGGTGACGAGGGAGGACAGGATACGAAATGAACGGATCAGAGGTACAGTGAAGGTGGTGGAGGCGTCGGCGAAAGCGCAGGAGAGGAGATTACAGTGGTTCGGTCATGTGAAGAGGAGAGAAGAAGACTACGTGGGTGTGAGAGTGATGGCGATGGACGTGGAGGGCAGACGTAGACGAGGAAGATCTAAACTACGGTGGAAGGACCGACTGAAGGAGGATCTCAGAGAGAGACAGCTGGAGGAGGAGCAAGTGATGGACCGGAACCAGTGGAGACGACTAGTGAAGAGATGCGACCCCATATGAAAATGGGAACGCAAATAGAGGAAGAAGAAGAAGAAGAGGGAGAAAGGCTTTCAGGCTTTCTTTTTCTTTTCCTTTTAAATTTCTATTCCATTAGATGGTGCTATGTTTGTGTGTATGCATGTATGTGTGGGTGTACATGTGTATGTATATGCATTTGTTTAATGCGCATGCATTTTTCTTTTTTTTTCTTTTCTTCTCCCTTTATAACTTTACTTTCACCTTTGTTGTCTCGGGGTCTGGTATTGCCCTGTCTATGAGCTCGCAATGCTCTGACTGTTTATTCAACCTGTCATGATGTGTATGAGTATGTATGTATGCATGCATATCAGTTGAAAGGGCTAATAATTTTTTTTTGCTGAAATGAATACCACAGACTCTCTCTCTCTCTCTCTCTCTCTCTCTCTCTCTCTCTCTCTCTCTCTCTCTCTCTCTCTCTCTCTCTCTCTCTCTCTCTCTCTCTCTCTCTCTCTCTCTCTCATATATATATATATATATATATATATATATATATATATATATATATATATATATATATATATATATATATATATATATATATATAGATAGATAGATAGATAGATAGATATAGATATAGACATACATACATACACAAGAGTATCTCCTCCACGTCCCCTTGGGTTTCGTAAAGGTCGACTAAATGGGGCAGAGTAAGGGGACTGTGAATCCTCTTCAATGTATATTCTTCCCGCAAAGAGTCAAGGTATTTTGCTTTGACTCAGCGATTCCCTTAAAATATATATATATATATATATATATATATATATATATATATATATATATATATATATATATATATATATATATATATATATATATATATATATATATATATATATGTATTATGGTATAGTATTCTTCTTACACTATACGTGATTTATAGGTAGCGAGGTCGGTGAAAGAGATACATCGTTCAATTAACAGTAGTTTATTTAGAGAAAACTTGAACTGATATGTACCTCAAAGCTCCCATTCCTAAAGTTCCTGTCACTCACTATTCCCGCCCCCTTAGGGTGAGGTGTCTGACTATGGACATAAGTTCTGCCCCCGGCAAGTACTGACTTCAGACTAAAGTGACATGGGCTCTGTATGCCGTCCTGTGGTGCGGGTTTCTGAGTGCGCACTGTGCCCCCTAGCGGCTATAGGTGTCTATATCAGATGCCGTACGACGCCCCCCATCACCACTCTGAAATATATCCCATATTTCGGACTAAGGATTTCTACTTTCATGAGAGCCTTAAGATTTTTCAACTATCATTATTTTACAAAAAAACGGGCTGAACTATCTAATGAGCTAACTTATGAAACTATTACAGTCTTGTATAGTTATCTAAACAGATTACAGGAATATCAATATTACTATGCAAAAAAAAAACTGACAAGAGAAAAATCTGTTTCTTACAATAAGCATTGTAATTAAAGGCAAAAATCAAAATTAAGTATTCTCAATTGCAATATATAGCTAGTAAGCATTAACAAAATTATTTAAGAACAAAGCTAATTAAGCTATTACATTACTCAAATAGTATACACCACATTTGGACATGATATATGCAAGTACTTACCAAAGCAAAACATTTGTCATGGTTTGAAAAGAGTTAAAAATATTAACAATTACAATAGGTAATTACTATTCAAGGACAAAATGATAGCTATAAACTAAATGAACATAATTACATTACTTTAAATAATATAAAATACAGTTGGTTATGATCTGCAAATATTAAATCATGACTTAAAACATTGATAATATTCAAACAGAAAAACTTAAAATCACACTTACGTAACTTAAATAATATAAAATATAATTGAGTATGATTTTTGCAAATTGTAACATTTAACACACATTATAGTGAGAAAAAAAAATAGAATTCAACATGCACAATTAATAAATGACACTTATTCTAATAAACTTAAATCTAAGGGAGGCTTTGAGGTTTCTACATCTACTCTTCAAATTAAAAAAAAAAAAAGGTACCATATTTGTTCTTCCACTAATCGTTGTCAAAGACGGTGGGGACATTTTCTTTTTTTATCTTTATCAGTCCGAATATGTGGGGGAAAATACTTTTTAATTATTTAACTTTATTAATGTGATTCTCACTTCCCTTTTCTCATTGTTAATTTTAAAATTTTCTATTAGAGGGATTTTTAATTCCCTTTTTTCATTGTCACTAAATTTATTATATGTATGGGGATTTTTTCTTTACCCCTTTTTTTATTTTTAATTTTTGGGGATTTTCATTTACCCAGCCCCTCGGACACCCATCATTGCTAGGTTTTGGAATATCTATATCCTAATTTCCTTGGACCCCACCTAACTACTTTGAGGTAGGTCCATGTCGTAACGATGTACCCGAATCCTGTTTTTTTCTTGAGATGGGCCGGACAATGGGAGGGCGTAGATGTATCTGCTGGGAACCCCTCCCCCCACGATTCTGCGACTTTTGAGGTGGTCCTATGACCACCTTTCACGCCACCTCAACGAGGCTCATCTCCCTCCACTAGCTGAAAAATACAAACATAGCCTGGAGTAGATTCTAGCGCTGGAAGTTAGGGCCTAATGTCGCTAGTACAAATTTAGAAAGAATACATGTGATCTCTGCATACAAACAAGCCTTATGTCTGCATTCAGAGGGTATACTTCGCTTCCCTGCAGCTGCAGGCGCTTGCAATCTCTTCAATGGGTAAAAGGGACTGGTTTGTGAAAATAAAATCTAAAATTGCAGGTCGGGGCTGCCTGGAAATAGGGTGGTAATTGAAGGTATGTGTCTACACCATTAGATTATTATTCCAAGATACTTAGGACTTAGCTGAGTAACTGATACATAACATTAGTATGGTTTGGTTTTGGATTTATGTCACGAACTCCCTTTTATACTAATATGAAAAAGAAAAGTTATGAAATGCTGAAAACAGCCACTAAAGAAATATTCTTATTAGCAGTGACTACAGTAAAATAAAAGCATGAATTCAAGATAAAAAATACAAATCATTTAGTAACTGCGGATAGCATTTACTAAAATAATAATTATGCAAAAGGCCATGGAGTGATAGCAACAATAACAGCCAACATAATAATAACAATGCTAATAATCATGATCATAATAAGAATAAAAATGAAATAAAATAATTCATAATTATGCTCATTCTAACACCGTCTCTTCTACTATTCGAATTCCTGCAGTCATAATATATATATATATATATATATATATATATATATATATATATATATATATATATATATATATATATATATATATATATATATATATATATATATATATATATATATATATATATATATATATATATATATATATATATATATATATATATATATATATAGATATATATATATATACTGTTTCGTTTTGGTTTTACGTCACGGACTCCCTTATCAACCAAGGGCTAGGACGGTTGCCTTCTTGCGAAGGACTTGTTTTGGCAGATGTAATCCTTACGCTGAGTGCATGCCTTTGCTAACCTCAGACCGTGACGGGGCGCGAACCCTCGACCTGACGCCTCAGAGTCGGAAACGCTACCGACTGAGCCACGGCGACTACATATATATATATATATATATATATATATATATATATATATATATATATATATATATATATATATATATATATATATATATATATATATATATATATATATATATATATATATATATATATAGCAGCATAGTCATCAACTTTCTGGTTGCCCAATTTGTCAGTGGAACTTTATCTATTTTCTAAAACAGTTGCAATATGTGGCAGAAAAACTCATATAATAATCAGTTCAACTTATGTCTTATCAGTATTTATGCAATATCAGCATGGAAAAACTTATTAACTGTAATAAAACTTGGGCACAATTATCATCTAGCAAATTTGCAAAGGAATTTAAAAAATCAATAATCGTAATACTTTATCAACATAAAGACATAACATAGTTCAGTATGTAAAGGGTAAAAGACGAGAGAGAGAGAGAGAGAGAGAGAGAGAGAGAGAGAGAGAGAGAGAGAGAGAGAGAGAGAGAGAGAGAGGAGAGAGAGAGAGAGAGAGAATTTACCTTTCTTTAAAAAAAAGTATAATTTTCTCTTATAAAGCCCATTTTTATGACTTGACTTCCTGCCCAACTATACAAAGGGACAGAGCGCTACCGCAACCATTTTCTAAGGTTTAAAAAGAATAAAAACAAAATATCTTAGTGTGCAAATAAAGAATCATGGAAGCATAAATCCATTCTTTTTTCTGTTTAACTCTGCAAATAACGTTAGTGAAATAAGCATACATATCCTTGTCTATTATGACAACTTTTCTCTTTCTATCAGAGGGTTGAGTCGAAGCACACACTCGCTATAAGTCAACATACCTCTGATGAAATTAAAACAAAATACTACAGTTATATGTGATAATTACATTTCATAAAATATGAAACTCTTGGAAGCTTAACAAGAATTGCTTTACACTAAAGCTTGATATCTCAAGAGAATTTTCTTATTTTTTTATTTATCTCTACTACTCTCAAGAAAATTCCGATTATACTTTCTTAATAAACAACTTTACAGGACTTAAGTATCATTATTTTTAAATTTCAAACTCAAAATGTAAGCTCTGAGAATCTCAATTATCTTAATTAGTTCTATTGTGATTGTAAATTTCATGACAATTTTAGTAATTAACAATAATTTCCTCTAGATAAGCTTTTCAAACTCTTTTTGAATTATAATATATCAAAGGGATAAAGATATTAAAGATTTTTCAACATAAAAAAATATATATTCAGGTACAAGAAACGTGTATCTGAAAAAATATAAGAAGTTTGTCTGTGTGTATGCAGTAATAAAATTAAGAATAATATTTTAAAGGATGAATTTTGCTTAAGTTTCATAATCTCTTAAGGAGTTGTACATGGAAAATAATATATATATATATATATATATATATATATATATATATATATATATATATATATATATATATATATATATATATATATATATATATATATATATATATATATATATATATATATATATATACTTCTACTAACTCAAATTTAAATTTTTCGAGTTACTGTTCAACAGAATTACCTCAGGAGACAGGGGGGAGTTATATATTTTTTCTCCTCTCATACTTACGATCGGGTAGGTACTTAACTACTTCTTTTTTACTCTCTTTCTTTTCCTACCCAAAAATACTGCTCAATATCTGTCTTTTGGACTTCAAATGGCTAGCTTTTGCGGGGAGTTTTGCATGTAGGCACTGTTCCTCCCTTGTCTCTTTGGTTTCTGGATTGACTTCGTCTCTTTCAAATACAGAAAATGGCTGTTAGACATTCTTGTTGTCATTTCTTGTGAGTTTACACTCCCTTCTTCATGACCAAGCTGATATAATTGTGACAAACATTATCATGGCTAATATTTCTAAGCTTCATTTTACCTAATTAGCATATTCTTTCGGACAAATAATGTATATACTGCAGCTAGAAAGAAAAATAAAGAATAATTCTGGAATTCGTGTCTTTTATCACTTAATATCTCTCTTGGAATTCTCGAAAATCGAATAATAATATCATTGGCGGAGTAGGGGACAAAGCAAAAATATAATAAAATCTGCATCACGGCCATACCTTGGCAGGTGGAAAGTCACTTTCTCAATAATATCCCTAAATAGATATCACAACAGCTACATCACCTCCCATTAAACTATGCACATATGGCTTGCATAAAGACACGGTGATGCACGGGAAGAATCCTTGCAGACCCTGTCCTCATCATGCTTCCTAATGGTCTTTCCACAACTTCACCCACGAGAGCATCCCTCCCATTTTACCCCCCAGTCAGTCACACTCATTCTCTCTCACACTTATTCACACTAGCTTTCTTTCTGTACAACTCCCCTTCTGGCCATTTTCTATTTCCCTTCCCCTGTCACTCTGAAGGAGTGCGTGTGTGAAGTCTTGGTCGGTCAGGGTGGTCACATGACTGCGGCACCAGTCCTAGGTCCTCCCTATAATCCCAACTATGGTACATTATGGCGACACGAAACCCCCCCCATCACGGCACAGTTACTCTATTCGCTTTTCCCGCTTGCATAACGCGAAAATAAAACTCGTATCAAACAATAAAATCTGAATAACATCATAAGAGTTTCTTATTCTTCAAAAGGATATATCATACATGTATTTTAATATCAAAGATCAATACAATTAATATTACTTTATAATAACAACGTTGGAAAAACGATCGGTCGTTCCCACCTTTTTCTCGCTAAAACTATCACCTGCGAAAACAAGAAAGAATTTTAGAAGCAGATTCAAGTGTATTGCTCACTACAATTCCTTTGCGCATTTTGGAGTATATAAAAAACTCTACTACTTATATTCTTATTTTAAACACTGTCATTTTTTTATTTAAGAAATTAATATAAAAATATTTTACACTAACATTAAAACTTTTAAAATTAAAATCAATACATTTGCCTGTCTAATAATTAACCCTTCAAACACAATTACTCGTCATGTTATTCAAATTATAACAAAAATAGAGTTTATTACTGCTTATAGCTATTAGTACAAATTATCCATGTTAGTAATGGGTACAGAAATTCTACTTTTATTAATTTACTAAAGCCATACTCCCTTTTAGATGCGGGGTGGCTGAGTCAAAGCATCACTACAAGTAAAATGGCGGAGTCCACCGATCTCAATTTCTTTTAATGATTGTCCCATTACTCACTGGATCCAGATCACAAGTACTTAGCTATTTTGAGATGCTGTTTGAAGGACATCACAGGCACTGGAACAGGAGGTTCTTCTTTCTTCTTGACTCGCTGATTTTCCCGCCAATGTCGTCCATCTCTCTCGTAAAATCGATGAATCGCCCTCTTCTTGGTTGGATCCGGCAACAAATAACTTCTGGTAGGGGGATTTTCTCTCAAAGCCCCGGTCACAGTCCGATGCACTGTGACGGTGGTATACATGGAGGCTGCAGAATTCCCTCTTCTAGCTGATGTTTCTTACTGCAAGGGACTTGCCAATACGGGGACGGGAGAGAGGGGTGACTGGTTCTGGTAACTTGATACTGTGACGGAGCTGAGGCTTTCTCCCTCGACGTCGCTGACTCGCTGCTTGTAAGCGTCTAGAAGCTTCTCAACATCCGAACATTTCTTCCAGAGATTCTTTTTTATATTTGTTTCTTCTGAATTCATTATTCTTTTTCTTGTCTCTTCGCTGTAGTAACGGCGTGGATGCATCCCACCGCTGCCACCAGTGTGGTATAGTGTTCTTCTTACACTATATATGATTTATAGATAGCGAAGTCGGTGAAAGAGATACATTGTTCAATTAACAGTAGTTTATTTAGAGAAAACTTGAACTGATGTGTACCTCAAAGCTCCCATTCCTAAAGTTCCTGTCACTCACTATTCCGCCTCCTTAGGGAGAGTTGTCTGACTATGGACGTAAGTTCTGCCCCCGGCAAGTATTGACTTCAGACTGAAGTGACACGGGCTGTGTATGCCATCCTTTGGCGCGGGTTTCTGAGTGTGCAGTCTGCTCTCTAGCGGCTATAGGCGTCTATATCAGATGCTGTATGACTATCTATTTATATATATATATATATTATATATATATATATATATATATATATATATATATATATATATATATATATATATATATATATATATATATATATATATATATATATATATATATATATATATATATATATATATATATATATATATATATATATATATATATATATATATATATATATATATATATATATATATATATAAAGTGCTGTACAATTCCAAGAAATAAAAGTTAAATCAATTTGAAAAGGCAAAAAGAATGGAGGGTAATATATCAGCAGTAAGTTGAAAGGGAATAAAATAGAGACTATATTGCAGGCGCATATACGGGCTGAAACAGAGCGAAAGTACATACTGGTTAGCCGCGGAAGGTTAATCATTTCATATGGCATGCTACTTTTGAAATTGCTCATTTTTAAGTTCCACATTCTTCTTTTATTACTAATTTATGAAGCTTTAGACTACCACAAGGTTACCGCAAGGTAAAAGCCATTAAATAGTATGGGATTCTGTGATGATGATGAATTATGTTCTCATTTAATGGTGCTTGACTGTGCCTATGCAGTCAGTATGAATAAACATTGTTTATTGTCTTCGATGCATAATGTATTCTGCATGCCATAAAGCCATAGCATTGACTCTCTTAATAGTCTACCAAAATGGATAGAGTTGAGGAATATGAAGGATTGAGGTGAGAGAAACTGCATATTTATATACTTCTTTGGGTATCGAGACTTTTCATGTGAGCCACTCTTGGGGAGTGAGACTCTATATACGTGTCCCATTCTACAAACACTCTTTTATATGATAGGATGCAAGTTTATTGTGAATAAGACTCTCTATGATTATATGTTAGGTATATATCTTCATTTTCACTTTTGTCATATATTACATAATTTGGGATAGGTATTTACAAGGCCAGCGAATTATTTTCCGTATTAATTTTTTTCTCTCTGACTGTGTATTAAGAGTTTTCAGATGAAATTTATACCACAGGTTCTCATTGTCATCATATATTGTAGTAAAATATATTGCACTCTTGTTAAGGAGTCCATATCAGATGGATGACATTGTCAAAGTGTCAGTTCGTTCATTTTTTGACATTATCGTTACAACAGCAATAATGAAGTATATTGAATCATTATTTTTGTTCATTCGTTTTTCCACTAGTTATAAATATAATAAGGCATCATTATTGATGAGTTTTATATGTTCTACTTCACATTATGAAATTTATACAAGCACACGGATAAGGAAATAATGAGCAACCTTGAAATATTATGTGGCCCAGTTAATATTGTAAGCATTCACCGACTTGGTAGGTTAGGAATGGAAAGGCAATTTTAATTAGGGTAATCTTTAATAGAGAGAAAACATATAAAGAATTACTGAGAAGGTCATTAAATCTAAAGGAATCAAGAAGACAAGCCAATGTTCTTTCAGCCTTTTAGAATACAGGAAAAGATGGATGAAGAAGACTTCACAAATTTTTTGTTTTAAGGTTCTTCCAGGCATAGAGGTGATAAAGAAAATGCTAAAAAAAAAACAAGGGATATAGCCTTAAAGAAGTGGATACACAACAGCAAGGAAGGTATAATAAAAGTTACAGAGAGATATTTAAATGCATGCAGATTTGTGTAACAGGTTTTCTTAAGAGGTGTAAAATAATGAGGGCTGAGAGATAGGAGAGTAATGTTGGAGGAATAGCTTTACTTCTAAGTGAAAGGTTCGAGGTTGGAGAAGTAATTAGTGCTCTTGGTATTAAACTCTAAGTTTATTGTCACTTGCGTGAATCTAGGTTCAGAGAATATTAGAATAGCTATAGTATATAGCCCGCCAAGGGATCAACCAAGACTAGAGGTATCAGAAAAGTAATGTGGGAAATTACTAGAAGAGATAAATTCAGTTGAAGACATTGCACAGGAGAAAAAACCTAGGATCTTATTTATGGAGGATATTAATAATTGAGAAATACACTGAAATAGTCTTGACACAGTGGAGAGGGTTCTTTCGGCCAAAATTCTTTGAGGGTGAATACCGAAATTCCTGGCACCAACATGTATTGGAGCCAACAAGTGCCTGGGGAGATGAACCATCACTGCTGGATCTAGTATTCACGTATAACGTGTTGGTCATAGGTAAAATCGAGTATGGGTCATGGTTTAGAATAGTGATCACCTCAGGATAGTTTGCTTGAGAGTAGGGGTACTTAGAAGGAAATGAGAAAAACTATCCAAAAGGAGATTGAACAAGATTAAGAATCATTTTGCAAGTATCTATCGTCATCTCAGGGCCTAATCCTGCTATATTTCTAGGTCCTCAGTACTTCGACTATTCTTTTAGCCTGTCCTTTTTCTATTGTGTATCATTACCTCATCTCTGCCTTGTCTTTAACATTTTACATTTTTTTCGTCTTAATGTTTTCTTCGTGCTCGGATCTTTATTGATGAGAGTAATTTTCTTTTCTAGCCCGGTGTCACTCATAAAAAAAAATTTCACTGGATGACCATAATTAACAAAACATCTGTGAGATGTAGGGATTTTTTAACCGGAGTATGAGGATAACTGTTGAAGTACTATCTGCCAGAAAAGGGATTATTAATACCTGAGAAAATTGAATGCCAGAGAGCAAAGGAGTGGAGAGAGAAATGCTGGAATAGATATAGGAAGATAGGTGAATATGCCTCGAAATTACAGACCAACAAGATGCGAGTGCCTAGCTTAAATAAGAGGCAGAGAGGGCCTAAGAGAGTGATATTACGAGGAAAACTTCGGAAAATTCTAAGCATTTTTGCAGTGTTTTCAAAGTAGAATTAATGGTTAAAGAACAAGTTGTAAAGTTAGAAAGGAAAGACAGAAGCATTACTAAGACAAATGAAGAGATCTGTGAAGAATTGAACAAAGAGTTTCAGGCAATATTTACAGTAGGGAAAAGTCCATCCCCTCTTATTGCAGATATGAAAGAATATCTGCCAGCGTAATTTCAACTGCAGAAATATGCAGAGCGTTGGCGGAATTGGATACTCATAAAGCTATGGGAGACAGAGGATCTACTCCATTATGCACTTGAGAAATGTGCTGTAACATTATCTTTAGCATTAGGCATTATAATGAAAAGTTGCTGGAATCTGGGACTATTCCATGGTGCTGAAAATTATCGAACATGGTACCTATCCAAAAAGGAAAGAAAAACCCAGCTCCAAACTACATGCTGTTTAACTATTATCGTGTGCAGCAAAGTTATTGAGAAACTAATGAGAAAAAAATATTCTCTTTACTTCGATTCTTTCAGCTTTTTGCAAGTGAGAGAACATGTCTTCTGAGAAAGTGTATTCTGTTTTTATGAGTGACTCCGGGACAGACAAGAAAAAGTGCCCTTATCGGGCCCGGGTACCATAAAAACATAGAGACGAAAAAAATAGTATCTTGATGACAAGACTGAACTAAGAGAATGGTAAGCAATAGAAAAGACAGACTGCCCCAAAACCCCTCGGGAAAAAGCAGAGCTAGGCATAGGTTAAAAGTAGGCAGGTCTACACTAACACATTTCCTAAAATTTTATGAAGATGTAAGCCTAATCTTACAAGAAAGAGAGTGCCGGGCAGAGTGCATATTCTCAGATTTTCAGAAGGCATTTGATACAGTCCCACACTGGACTACTAACAATCTGCAAGTAATGGCAAAAATAGGTGAAAATATTTTAGAATGGATTAAAGTTTATTTAGAAGGAACAGAGCCGAGGGTCAGAGTATGACATGCAGCGTTTGACTGGAGAAAGGTTACCAGTGGGTTTCACAGAGGTCAGTTTTAGGGCCTCCTTTGTTTTTTATATTTGTAAATTAACTGCCAGAGTTTGTAAATGTATTTTCTAAATATGTTTGGGATGATGGAAAGCTTGTGAAGAGAGTAAAAGACGAAAATAGTTGGAGAGACCTCCAGGAAGACATAAATTGTCTAATGAATGATCAGAAAGGATACTAATGAGGTTCAATACTTCAGAATGTTAAGTAATTGGGCAAAAGTGCAGGAAGCCACACGTATGTGTATTTAATAGCAACGGAAGAATCTGAGTTTTAGAGACATTAAGGGTAAATTATTGTCAGATTTGTCTGCGGAATTGCATGTAAATGGTAAAGTAAAGGCAGTGTATGCTTTCTTAACAGACAGAATGTATATCCTTGTCCACATGCCATTCAGGCATGTGGACAAGGGTATTTTCAGAAATATGTGTGTGACTTATATGCAGCCAAAGCTTGAATATGAAGCACCCTTCTGGAATCCCCCCTTGAAAAAGTATATAAATGAAGCTGGAGAAGCTTCAAAGATATACTACAAACCTAATGACAGAGATATATAATTCAGTAATGAGAGAAGGCTTTAAGAGCTAGACTTACCATCACTCAAAGCTAGAAAAAAAAGAGGGATATGGTAGGGGTATCAAATTCCTTGATTGGGAGCTATATTTATATGTGAGTGGCTCTAGAATTAGAGGGCATACTTTGAAATTGGTAAGATAAGTTCATTACGGTATTTAAGGAAGTACTTTTTTAGTGTTACAGTTGATAACTGGAATTCCCTAAATGAGGAAACAGTAAATGCTAAACGCATTTATAGTTCTATGGATAGATATAAGTATTAGTGTGTAAAAATTATATCAACCCTAAGACGAGGAGTCACAAGCATTGGACTCTTTCCCATGAACGTATATATAAATGCATAAGGTGATCCTCACACTTACCAAAAGCACACATTTGATAAAATGTTAGTATATCTCTGTAATTGATTGATGATTTTATTTGTGTTTATTGATATCTTTCACCTTGAGTGTTATCAGTTTATCACCATAATCAGTGTGGGTATTTATTCTTTTATTATATAAAAGCCTTTTTTGAAGGTTTTTGGTATTATCTCTGTCCCTTGTTTTAGAATCCATATACGTTTTATTCTAGTCACCATGGCTCAAGCGGTAGCGTCCACGACTCTGGTCGAGGGTTCGCGCCCCGTCATGGTCTGAGGTTAGCAAGGTCATGCACTCAGGGTAACGATTACATCTGCCTAAACAAGTCCTTCATAAGAAGGCAACCGTCCTAGTCCTTGGTAGAAAAGGGAGTCCGTGACGTAAAACCGGAACAAATATTTTGCTTTAATCTGGTTCGAATGCGCTGTCACATAAAAAGTATTTAATATCTGCAGAGGTTATTTTTAATCTATGAATGTCATTGCATCCATTGCCCTCCGTAATTCTTCCTCCCTTACTTTTCATTTTCGTCTTTGTTTTCTCTGGGACAGGGGACAAGAGGACTGCTGCTGTATTTTTCTATTTGTCCTGAAATTCGACTAAATGGGGCAGAGTTTTAGGGCACTAGGAATATACCCTTCATATTTACCTCCCATAAATAATCCAGGCCTAGGAGGGGTTTCTGTTTGAAAAATCCCAGCCAATAACCTAGCAGTTGGGTCTCCGGTGTACTCCTGGTTTTGGAACGAGTGAGAGTGAAATATAGGAGACGGATAACATATATCTCTTAGAAGAAAGATGGATGTGTTAGCAGTGAGTGAAAATTAAGTTGAAAGGGAAAGGTGAGAATTCAAATCAAATTCAAAAAATTTATTGACATAATGTGAGAGTGGGTGATACGGTGAAGGATTGACTTCACTAAAACTTAGTCGCCACCTACTTACAAAAGGCGATGGCGCACCTTGGATATGGGATACAGTTTTATCATATCTACGTTTTTTTGCGTGAAATGAATTATATATATATATATATATATATATATATATATATATATATATATATATATATATATATATATATATATATATATATATATATATATATATATATATATATATATATATATATATATATATATATACAGTGTTACCTCGGTTATTCGCGCTTCTTGGTTGGCGTTTTCACTCTATCGCAGTTTTTTTTGGGATAAATTATTATTTTATTTTATGGGTATAAGCAAAAATATTAAAATATTGAAGAAAAAAAAATTGCAGTATTTTAATTTTTTTTTATTGAAATTTACGTTGCGTGCTGTTATTTATAATGTAAAGGGTATTTTTTAACAGTGCAGGGAGGGTTTATAAAGTTCGTAAACGAAAAAATGATTGTAAATGAGTATGTGTCACGTCATCATCACCTCATTCATCGTAATTTTATCTATCACATTCATAAAAATTTACGTTGCTTGCTGTTATTTATAATGTAAAGGGTGTTTTTTTAACAGTGCAGGGAGGGTTTATACAGTACGTAAAGGAAAAAATAATTGTAAATGAGTATGTATGTCACGTCATTATCACCTCATTCACCGTAATTTTATCTATCACTTTCATAAAAATTTACGTTGCTTGCTGTTATTTATAATGTAAAGGGTGTTTTTTTAACAGTGCAGGAAGGGTTTATACAGTATGTAAACGAAAAAATAATTGTAAATGAGTATGTATGTCACGTCATTATCACCTCATTCACCGTAATTTTATCTATCACTTTCATAAAAATTTACGTTGCTTGGTGTTATTTATAATGTAAAGGGTGTTTTTTTTAGCAGTGCAGGGAGGGTTTATACAGTACGTAAACGAAAAAATAATTGTAAATGAGTATGTATGTCACGTCATTATCACCTCATTCACCGTAATTTTATCTATCACTTTCATAAAAATTTACGTTGCTTGGTGTTATTTATAATGTAAAGGGTGTTTTTTTTAACAGTGCAGGGAGGGTTTATACAGTACGTAAACGAAAAAAATAATTGTAAATGAGTATGTATGTCACGTCATTATCACCTCATTCACCGTAATTTTATCTATCACTTTCATAAAAATTTACGTTGCTTGGTGTTATTTATAATGTAAAGGGTGTTGTTTTAACAGTGCAGGGAGGGTTTATACAGTGTAAACGTAAAAATATATTAAAATATCTATGTACATATAGGCGGATCCTACTTTGCGGATTTTCTGGTTCGCGCCGGGTCCCGGAACCGAACTACCGCGATAAGTGAGGCAACACTGTATATATATATATATATATATATATATATATATATATATATATATATATATATATATATATATATATATATATATATATATATATATATATATATATATATATATATATATATATATATATATATATATATATATATATATATATATATGAGATAGTCAAATCGTCTCTCTTATTTTACAGATAAACTTTAATTTTATGAGGAGAATTTACTGCTACTCGTTAGTCAACCACATTGCCCTCCTACATTGTAGGCGCAATAGTTGTATAGACTGGGGATGGTAATGCACTGGCCCTAGGTTCGCTCTTGGCCCGGGATTGGATTACTCTCGCTGTCTCATGTCGTTACCGATTAAATTGGACAGTATTTGAGGGGTCATTGATTTTCTTTAGGCCAACCTGATTATTCAGACATGGCTTCCTGATCACTGGATCAGTATGATTGGAGAGGGGGTTGGAGCTCCAGCTGTATAGTTGGTATAGAGTCGGGCTCTGCACTGTCACTGTCCCTTGCCTCTGTATTTCATTGGAGGTGTTAACCCATAGTGCTGAGCATTATAGTATAATTCCGTTAGTATTAAATGGACCCAATTTAGCATTACCCTCCTTTGCTATCGCCAAGGTCATTTGTGGCTGCAGAATTGAAAAAGAAGAAAAAGTAAGTGATGTGATACTGACTTGTTAGCTTGATTAAACTTACAAATGGTTCATAATTGGGGGGAGGCTAAGGCGTGTATAAATCCGTTTTCTATGATTTGAGAAGACCGTACTTTTTTTGTGGTTACCGTATTTTCATATAACACTCTCATTAGCCTCCTGGCTAGTACAGTAGTAACGCGCTGGTCTCGCATTCGCGAGGTCGACGGATCGCACCTCATTCAGGCATGAGAGTTTAAGCTGTTTACTGGAGAGGTTACCGCTGTGGCTGGGCTCCACAGTGGGGGGTTTGGTGCCTATGCCGGCTGGCGACCGCCCTATGGGACCTACAGGACCCGTTCCACTCATCCGTGGATGGAGAATCTAAAAAAAAAACTCTCTCTCTCTCTCACTCTCTCTCTCTCTCTCTCTCTCTCTCTCTCTCTCTCTCTCTCTCTCTCTCTCTCTCTCTCTCTCCTCTCTCTCTCTCTCTCTCTCTCTCTCTCTCTCTCTCTCTCTCTCTCTCTCTTACACACACAATGAATTACATATATTGTTTTCAACTATCATCAACTTGTATGTAACGGATATATTCTGTGTATTATAGCTATCCTTAAATAATTTAGCATACTATATTCTGCAGATCACATGGTATATATATATATATATATATATATATATATATATATATATATATATATATATATATATATATATATATATATATATATATATATATATATATATATATATATATATATATATATATATATATATATATATATATAATTATTACTCCAACCATGACTTGAACCTAGGACACATAATTACTGTGCCAAGGCATTACCATCTACACCACAGAAGGTATAAAAGGGAAATAAACCTTACATCTATATCTGCTATACTAGAAATGAACGCATCCTAACTGAATGCCACTCTTCATATTACAGTTTCCCCCAACATAACATCGCTCGTGGCTTCGTTTTCGCTTTTAATTCATATCACAATCTCATTTGGGACCAACAATGATCAAATAAGTACATTACCATGTTTGAAAACATGAATAATTTTTACCCCGACCGGGCCTTGAAACTAGGACACATACTTACTGTGCCAAGGCACTACCATCTACACAACAGAAGGTGGAAAAGGGAAACAAACTTTAGAGCTATATCTGCTATGCTAGGAATGAACGCATTCTATCTTAATGCCACTCTGTTCATATTACAGTTTCCCCCAACCTCACTCGTGGCTTCGTTTTCGCATTTAATTCAAATCTCAATCTCATTTGGGACTAACAATAATCAAATAAGCACGTTACCATATGTGAAAACATGAATAATTTTTACCCCAACTGCGACTTGAACCTAGGACATATAGTTACAGTGCCAAGGCGCTACCAACTAGCAGATATAACTGTAAGGTTTGTTTTCTTTGTACACCTTCTGTGGTGTAGTTGGTAGTGCCTTGACACAGTAATTATGTGTCCTAGGTTCAAGTCCTGGTCGGGGTAAAAATTATTCATGTTCTCACGCATGGTAATGTGCTAACTTGATAATATATATATATATATATATATATATATATATATATATATATATATATATATATATATATATATATATATATATATATATATAATATAATATATATATATATATATATATATATATATATATATATATATATATATATATACAGAGAGAGAGAGAGAGAGAGACGTAGCTATCAAATAATTCGAGTACATTGATGACAGACTTTAAGTATTTTTTCAGTATGTAATATAAAATGTGACTCGTAAAAATTTTTTGTTTAAGTACATATTTCTTTTTCTAATGGTACTGTTAATGCCAGTTGTTTTTTTCCCGATTATAAGACAATCTTAATTGTTACTTTTTTCCATGCAGTGACATTTTCCCTTTTTCAATGCCATTTTATTAAAGTATTCTTTTTCTAATCTTCTGTGTTTGTAATGTGATGAAATTAGAAAAAATATATCTATCTATCTACCTTGGCTGTATCCCCCTTTAATTGGGGGGGGTAGCTGACATAAAAAAAAAGAAAACAATTAGGGGATTACTTTGCTCTATTGGGAATGACGAGGGAGCTAGCGACCGTTCAGATGGCACTGCTGGAGTGCCACAGCCCATCCTCCCTGCTCTTCCACAACCTGTGTCGCTTCACAACTGCCAACTCCCCTACTGCCCCTACCACAAGGCTACCTCTGTAAGATGCAGCCCCATGGTAACAGCAGATGCCCATAAGAGCTGCGTCACAATTGCTCTCCACTCATTCCTATTCGTAGCACGCTCGCTTGCTTCCCTCACATCCATCCTCCTATCATTCAGGGCTCTCCTTACTCCATCCATCCATCCAAACCTAGGCGTCCCTCTAGCATTTGTCCCATCAACTCTCGCATTCATCACCTTTTCCAGCAATCTTTCATCATCCATCCTTTCCACATGGCCAAACCATCTCAAAACATTCATATCTACTCTGGTTGCAATTTCTCTCCTCACACCCGTTCTTGCTCTCACCACTTCTATCCTAACCCTATCTAACCGAGATACACCAATCATACTCCTCAGGCATTTCATCTCAAACACATTTAGTTTCCGTCTCACTTACTTTCATACCCCATAACTCTGATCCATACATCACGGTTGGCACAACCACTTTCTCATTCAAAACTTTTTTAACATTCATTTCCAACCCTCTATTCTTCATCACTCCTTTCAACGCACCCAACACTTTACATCCTTCATTCACTCTGTGACACACATTTGCTTCCACTCCACTATTTGCAGCTATAACCGAGCCTAAATACTTAAACTGATCAACTTCCTCAAGTGCCTCTCCATTCATCATAACATTCAATGCAGCACCATCCTCATTTCTTGTACACCTCATAACCTCACTCTTTCCCACATTCTCTCGCAACTTCTTTCTCTCACACACCATTCTAAATTCTGACACTAACTGACACAGCTTCTCCATTGAATCTGCCACCACCACAGTATCATCTGCAAACAGCAATTGATTCAACTCCCTCTCGTTATCATCCCCATCTGCCATTCTCAAACCTCGACCACGCACTTGCTCATTCACCTCTCTTACAACTCCATCAGTATACAAATTGAACAGCCATGGTGACATCACACACCCCTGTCTCAGTTCCACACTCACTGGAAACCACTCACTCACTTCATTCCCTACCCTAACACAAGCTCTACTGCACTCATACAAACTCTTCACTGCATGCAACAATTTACCATTAATTCCATATACTCTCAAAACATTCCACATTGCCTCTCTATCAACTCTATCATATGCTTTCTCCAGATCCAAAAATGCAAAATACACATCCTTACCCTTTGCTAAATAT
This sequence comes from Halocaridina rubra, assembly GCA_037179515.1. Taxonomy (NCBI): domain Eukaryota; kingdom Metazoa; phylum Arthropoda; class Malacostraca; order Decapoda; family Atyidae; genus Halocaridina; species Halocaridina rubra. The sequence goes on from JAXCGZ010003977.1 coordinate 67,363, forward strand.
TTCTCACATAACTGCCTAACTATAAAAATCTGATCTATACAACCTCTACCTCTCCTAATACCACTCTGCACTTCCGCCATAACATTTTCTGTCATATCCTTAATCCTATTAACCAGTATCCTACCATACACTTTTCCTACCACACTCAACAAACTTATACGCCTAAAATTACTGCATTCATACACATCTCCCTTACCTTGTATAGGGGCACTATACAAGTAATCACCCATTCCACTGGCAGCATTGACAACATAATGCATATATTAAACGCTCTCACTAACCATTCCAATGCGGTCACACCCCCTTCTTTCAACATCTCTGCTCTCACACCATCCATTCCAGGCGCTTTACCAGCTTCGCTTCATACAATGCCCTTTTCACCTCCTCTCTTGTAATCTCTCTCTCATTTTCATCTCCCATTACTGGCACTTGAACACCCCCCACTGCCATTATAGCTGCCTCTCTATCTTCCTCAACATTCAGCAAGCACTCAAAATATTCTGCCCATCTTTTCCTTGCATCGTTACCTCTTAACATCTGTCCATTCACATCTTTCACTGTCTCTTCCATCCTCGATCGTCCCTTCTTTACTCTCTTCACTTCTTTCCAAAACTTCTTTTTATTCTCCTCATATGACCTACTAAAATCCTGTCCCCACCTAACATTTGCCAACCTCTTCTCTTCCTTTACCTTCCGCTTGGTTTCCACATATTTCTCCCTATATCTTTCATACCTCTCCCTAGTTTTACACTGTAGCCATTCCTCAAAAGCCCTCTTTTTTTCTCTTCCACCTTCATTTTCACCCCTTCATTCCACCACTCGCTGCCCCTCATGCCATCTCCAACAAACCTCTTTCCACACACATCACTTACATGTCCCACAAAACATTCTTTTATCAATCCCCATTCCTCCTCTAACTCCCCAACTTCCCTTTCTTTCACCCTGTCATATGCCACTCTCAACCTGTCTCTTCTCTGGCTTTTTCAACTCTTCCTCCTTCACTATTTCCCTTCTACATCCCCCCACTCTATTTCCCCACTCTTTTGCTACTACCACTTTTGCTTCAACCAAAAAATGATCAGCCACCCAGCAGCCACACCCCTGAATGCATGCACATCTTTCACTCTATCAATTATGCTCTTTGCTACCAACACATAATCCATCAATGCTCCTTCTTTCACTCTTCCATTTGCTACTCTCATCCATGTATACTTATTTATTAACTACTTCTTGAAAAGACTATAAACCTATCACCAACTATTGCTCCACACACATATCTAACAGTTTCTCGCCACTCTCATTCCCACCTGGTACCCCATACTTTCCTACAACACCTTCTACCTCTCCATCACCCACTCTAGCATTCAAGTCACCCAACACAACTACATAGTTCCTTCTACTCAGACCATCCACACACCTAGTTAACTCATTCCAGAATTCATCCCGCTTCTCTCACATCTTGGGCCATACGCACTAACAGAAGCCCAACATTCTCTACCTATAGTAGCCCTCACCCTCATCAGCCTAGATGACACTTCTTTCCATTCCACTACCTTATTTACCATCCATTCACTCAGCAATAATGCTACATCTTCTCTCGCTCTCCCCCTTTCAACCCCAGACACCCTACCTGTCACTTCACCAAATGCCACTTCTCCTTTTCCTTTCATCTTCGTCTCACACAATGCCAACACATCCATCCCCCTCCTACCAAACATATATCCAATCTCACATCTTTTTGCTCTCTATCGTACTACAACCACGCACATTTAGACACCCCAAAACTAGAGTTTGGGGAGAAGTTATTCTCCCCTCTACTCCCCTTCTTCATTGACGTCTCGCAGGAGGTTAATACAAGGGGGGATTCCTAGTCCCCCTGCCCCGTCCACTTTTAGTCTCTTCTTACGACACGCAGGGAATACGTTGGGGCTATTCTTTGATGCTGTGTCCGCCACCACAGGAAAAATAAATAAAATTATTATTTCATAATTATCGAAGTTGCGGTTAATATTGAGTCTCACTTGAATTTAATATGTTGAACATTACAAGTAAAGGGAGATGAAGGGGATTTTGGTGAGCCATTTTCAGCAAACTGAAGCAGCGTCCCATTGGAATATTGTAGGGAATATTTTAATCAGAATTCATATTCACTCTTAATAATATATCAATACTCCAAGTGACATATTATTAGTTGTTTTTTATTCATGGGAGATAGCCTTCTCGAGGGTGTTGCGAAAACTGTTGCGCCGTGTTATACGACACATTCAATGGTGTATTCACTGAGCTTACTGAGTTGACAGGAATGATCACACTAGGAACGACACTACCCTCCTGCTGCTAAGTGAAGGCATACGGACCACCTTGCAGAGATGAAGTAGAGACTGCTCGGGTCGAAACTAGTTAAGGACTTCACTGAACCACAGAATTGTTATCCCTCAGTGAGTTTTACATATGCTTCTCTAAGTTATTTACTTGATTGCCGTCATTTCTTCTATGCTATTGCGAACTCTATATTACTTATTACAATAGCACGAACATGAAATGAGGCAGAGTAATAGTAGGTATAGTTATTGTTTCCTTGAAACATATAACTGCCACTGACCTGGGTTCGAACTTTCAGCACAAAGATAATTGATCAGTGTTCATGCGGCATTTGTACCACCAAGGTCTAAAAAGGAGTAGAATACCTCAGTGCTAGCTGCTAGAGCTAGGAAATGAATGCACTCCACTCACTGTCTTTGTTCATTTTATTTCTTCTAACCAACCTCACTCTCATCTTCATTTTACATTTAAAGTCTCCTTTTTGTTTTATACTCTATAAACATCACAATATTCAGATAAAAACTTTATCATATATACAAACTTTATATATATATATATATATATATATATATATATATATATATATATATATATATATATATATATATATATATATATATATATATATATATATATATATATATATATATATATATGTATATATATATATATATATATATATATATATATATATATATATATATATATATATATATATATATATATATATATATATATATATATATATATATATATATATATATATATATATATATATATATATATATATATATATATATATATATATCTTCTTCTTCTTCTTCTTCTCTCGCTTTTCCCATATCTATATTGGGTCGCGGTTTCTTATCAGCCTTTTCCACTCTCTCCTGTCCAATGCTTCCTCTCCACTGAGGTCCTTCTCTCTCAAGTCGTCCCGTATACAGTCATCCCATCGTCTTCGTGGTCTCCCTTTTCCTCTCACTCCCTCCACCTCTAGCTCAATCATCCTTCTACCAATCCAATCTTCATCTCTCCTCATACAATGTCCATACCACTGAAGCCTTCTTTCTTACATCTTCTTTCCCACTTGTGTCACCTTGGCTGTCCCTCTAATTCTCTCGTTCCTGATCCTATCCTTCCTCGTCACTCCCAACATCCATCTCACCATTCTCTTCTCTGCCACTTCCATCTTTCTTTCTTGTGTTTTCTTAACAGGCTACGTCTCTGAGCCATATATCATCGCTGGCCTTACCACTGCACGATATATCACGCCTTTCACTCTTGCACTAACCTTTCTATCACATATCAGTCCAGAGCATTCCCTCCAATTTTTCCATCCTGCTTGTATCCTCCCATTTATTTCTCTATCCAGTTCACCATCCTGCAACAGATTTGACCCCAGGTACCTGAAAGCCTCCACCTTTTTCAACCTCTCCTGTGCCAAGTACAATTGACTGTAATCATCGTGTTCTCCCATCCGCATGTATTGTTTTGTCCCGGCTTATCTTTAGCCCTCTACTTTCCAACTCGTCCCTCCACTTGTTCAACTTCTCCTGCACTTCCTCTCCGGTCTCCGCCACCAAGACTATGTCATCTGCAAATAACATAGTCCATGGGGCCTCCTCCAGTATGTCCCTCACTATCACATCCATGACCAGGTTGAAAAGGTATGGATAATTATTTGATTATTAAATTTATTCATCATTACCCAGATTAAAAGTTATTTTAGTAAAAATATTTTTTCCCTTAGGTTATTTTATAAATAATTTGATAACAGAACCTTAAATTTCATGAGGATTGTAGGTTTAGCTCATCAGAAGTTTTGTATGAGTAAACTTCCAAGCAGTATTGGTCTCTCGCACTGGGATGTTTTTATAGTTAAGGTTACAAGTTGATAGTAATGTTGATATTGAATTTGAGAGAGGTGATATGATAATATTGGAAATATAAAGTATCAATTATATAATTTTTATATGATCATGAAAGTCAGCCTCAAGAGCTAAAATTATGATAGTAACACTAAACTGTGTTAAGAAAATACATTATCAAAATTTACATGACAAACTGGAACTGCTGCCATGAGATGAAGCGTTGGGGTAAACCAGCTGCGGCTGTTGAGGCTCAATGTAATATATATATATATATATATATATATATATATATATATATATATATATATATATATATATATATATATATATATGTATATATATATATATATATGTATATATATATGTATATATATATGTATATATATATGTATATATATATGTATATATATATGTATATATATATATATATATATATATATATATATATATATATATATATATATATATATATATATATATATATATATATATATATATATATATATATATATATATATATATATATATATATATATATATATATATATATATATATATATATATATATATATATATATATATATATATATATATATATATATATATATATATATATATATATATATATATATATATATATATATATATATATATATATATATATATATATATATATATATATATATATATATATATATATATATATATATATATATATATATATATATATATATATATATATATATATATATATATATATATATATATATATATATATATATATATATATATATATATATATATATATATATATATATATATATATATATAATATATATATATATATATATATATATAATATATATATATATATATATATATATATATATATATATATATATATATATATATATATATATATATATATATATATATTATATATATATATATATATATATTATATATATTATATATATATATATATATATATATATATATATATATATATATATATATATATATATATATATATATATATATATATATATATATATATATATATATATATATATATATATATATATATATATATATATATATATATATATATATATATATATATATATATATATATATATATATATATATATATATATATATATATATATATATATATATATATATATATATATATATATATATATATATATATATATATATATATATATATATATATATATATATATATATATATATATATATATATATATATATATATATATATATATATATATATATATATATATATATATATATATATATATATATATATATATATATATATATATATATATATATATATATATATATATATATATATATATATATATATATATATATATATATATATATATATATATATATATATATATATATATATATATATATATATATATATATATATATATATATATATATATATATATATATATATATATATATATATATATATATATATATATATATATATATATATATATATATATATATATATATATATATATATATATATATATATATATATATATATATGCCTTTGACTAGTATCGAATCTATAGCGCAAGGAAGTGAAGTTTAAAAAGCCGCGATAGTGAGTGAGTGAGTATTTGATTATTTTATCAATTTTTGCAGGACTCTGACAAAGACGAGAGAGAGAGAGAGAGGGACGCAGATAAAACTCGACAGCAGTCCATAATGTGATACTCTTTGTACAATGTTTTATTATGTAATGATATCAGGCACGACAACAGATATTCCTTATCTCAGACCAGTGGTTTCACAATGAGATATATATGATTTATAAACTCGTCTATTTTTATCTGTGTTTTAGAGTTTATCTCCTGTAAAATCTGGAGCTGAAAGATTATATTTATTATTTTTTTTAATTATTATTACTTATCTTTGTTTTCCATTTTTATTCATTGCTTATTTTTATATATTTTTAATTTTTTTTTCTAGTTTTAGATAAAGAAGTTTTAAAATGATTATTGATTATATTTAAGACGTAACCGTTTGCATCAAATATTTTTCCAATAATTCAACCCTGATTGGTTGTGCTGAAACGGTTGATTTTCTCCGCCGAGGTTTTAAGTTTCGAAACTATCATTAAGATTTTGGATAGCCAATGAAATTATATTTTTATTTATTTATTTTTTAATAACTGTTAATGTTGTTGTGCGTTAGTATTGCATTAAATTCGCTTTTACTTTCAGGAATTAACAGTTCTTTCCAATCAATCAATCAATCAATCAATCAATATATATATATATATATATATATATATATATATATATATATATATATATATATATATATATATATATATATATATATATATATATATATATATATATATATATATATATATATATATATATATATATATATATATGTTTATTGTGTGTGTGTGTGTATGATGATGATGATCAGAGAGGAGTGAATAGAGAGAGAGCTTCTTCAATTGAGATTCAGATAACTTCGCCAGAAATTATCTTCAACATGTAGTCCCTTCGTTCTTGGTGTGTCTTTACCTAATTGTGCTTACGGGAAAGATCCTTATGCTCGTAACTCCCTGTCTCCTGATCGGTTCCATTTTTATACTCAATGATGCTTATCATATTTGTCCTTGAAACTACTAATTAAGTTAACTTTGATTACCTCCTCGCTTAGCGAATTCCAATCATCAACTATTCTTACATTAAAGAGCTCTTCTATATATCCTGCAAAGAAGTTTTCTTACGAAACTCCAAACTATGACCTCTAGTTCTAAAGCCAGCCATATTAAAATATCGATCCCTATCCATACCTCCCCCACATTTTTCTAGCTTCGAGTGGAAAAAAAAAAAATCCCTCAACCTCTCCTCATAACTGAGGTTGCGTATTTCTGGCACCAGCATCGTGACATGTCTTTGAACTTTTTCCAGCTTATTTATCTGCTTTTTCAAGAGAGGAATCCAAAAGGGTGCTGCATATTCAAGCTTTGGCCTCACATACATTACTTAAATATTTCTGAAAATTTCCTTGACCATGTGTCAGAAGGCTATCCTTACAGTTGCTAAGAAAGCATATGCAGCCCTTACTATGCCATTTACATGCATTTCTGGAAACAAATCTGCAAATGTGTGTACTCCTAGATCTCTCATTCTCTGCCTATCGAAGTTCTGCACATGCTATTGAGTATCCAAGCTTGGTCCTTCTCGTAATTGTACCCATTCTCATTACCATATTGAATTTCTTTAGCCACCTTTTTGACCACTCATGCAAACTGTTTAGATCTTGAAGTTCTCTACCAGTGCTCCCGTCTCTTACTTTCTCCAGTATCTTTTCTATTATCTGCAAACATATTCAAGAATGAATTTACAGATTATGGAAAATAATTTACGTATACAAGGAACAAAAGTGGCCCTAAAACTGAACTCTGTGGCACCCTACTACTAAACCTTCTCCATTCAAACATTGTTTTACCCTCACTGTGTGTTCCCTTCTTTCTGAGTAAGATCTTATCCATTCCAAGACATTTCCACATATCCTTGCCATTACATGCAGATTCTTAAAATTTTTCCGGTGTGGGACCGTATCAGATACCTTCTGAAAATCTAGGAATATGCAATCCTCCCAGCCCTCTTTATCCTGTATGATCCGGATCACATCATAAAATTCTAGTAAGTTTGTTACTGTTGATCTACATTCTCTGAAGCCATATTGTCTCCCTGATAAAAAGTTGAAGCATTCCAAGTGAAGAGAGATGTGTTTGCTTAGTAGTTTCTCTATAACTATGCAACCTATGCTGGTCAAGGAAACAGGCCTACTGTTTAGAGATGTAAACTTCCTTCCCTTTTTGACGATAGGTACCATGTTCGTTTGTTTCCAGCATATTGGTATCTCCCTAGATTCCAGGGACTTTTCAGATATGATGTATAGTGCTACCGATATTGGTTTAGCGCATTTCCCCATAAGGGGATATATCATCAGGACCAGTAACTTTATGGGCATCTAACTCCATCAATGCTTTGCATACCTCTGTGACTGAAAAATTTATATTCTCTGATACCGGCCCATGAGCTCCTATCCCTGCAATTTGAGTCGGTGGGGTATTTTCTGCTGTGAATACTGAATGGAACTCCGTGTTCAATTCTTCACAGATCTCTTCATCAGTCTCAGCGATGCTTCCATCTGCTATCTTTGACTTTAATACATGTTCTTTGCCTTCAGTTTTCCTTTGATAAATCTGTGGAAAAGTTTGAGATCTTTTTAGCCTTCCTTGTGATATCCCTTTTGTATTCTCTCTCTGCCTCTATTCCTTTACTTAGGTAATCATTTCTTGCTCGTTTATAAGTCTGCCTGCCTGGCCTTTATGTTTTTTCTCCTCCTATGACATTTCCAGCATTTGTCTCTCCACTCCTTAGCTCTTTTACACTCATTATCTAACCATTTCTATCTGGAATGAATAACTCCTATTGTGGTGGAAGGTATGCAGCAAGTGACTAACTTCCCATATTCCTCACAAAAGATTTCGTAAATTTTTTGTACAGATTTGTTGTTAAATAAGGTCCTTCAGTCAATAACTGCTTAAATATGTGTATTCATTTATATATATATATATATATATATATATATATATATATATATATATATATATATATATATATATACACACAGATATAGAGATTATTTAATTTAATTTTATTTTATTAATTTATTGCGCCAAGGCGTCAGACATTACATGATCACTTAAAAAATCAATGGCAACATAATGCTTCAAATGGATACACAACCAAGAATAGAACATAGTTAACAGGGAGGTGTACACATTGATAAAACATTGCTACATACTAACACACAATCCACAGTATGGCAGCACAAAGTACATCATATACAATAGAAAAGCTCAGAGAAGCACAGAACACACAAACACATTACAAACAAAAACAAAACGGCATTATACAGCAACATACAGAGAAAATTTACAATATATTATACAATAAAATATACAATACAATATAATTAATGGCCACCAAAGTGAATATAACGAGCAAGAATAACATCAAGGTTGTCATCATGAAGCAAGAACGAGCAGATCTGTATTAAGTTCTGACCTCGTGGTAAAACATCTCTCACTGTGGGGCACTGAAGACAATAGTGGTCATGAGTGTTAGTATTAGGATGGTCGCATCATTTACAGGAGGTGTACTGTGGCATTTCTAGAGTCTGGGAGACTTGCCATAAAGCCGATACCCCATTCTGAGCTGAGCACTAACTACATTGTGTTTCCGCACCATTAATCCGCGTCTGCGATACTTGTAGCGACTGTGAAGAAAGTGATCATGGTGCTGTATGGACACACTGTTGGCCATCTCCTCATCCCTGTGCCAGACCGTTTTGGCAAACCCAGCTGAGCAGATGATGTTTCGTAGGCATCGGAGGGAGGGCTCAACATACGCAGCATGCCCATCCAGCATACATGCCGCCTTGGCAAGACGATCCGTCGTGTCGTTTCCAGTCAGCCCAACGTGAGTGGGCGACCATACAAATGACACAACAAGAGAAGCATCCCGAGCGGCAGCGAGACGACATAGTATATCTCCCACAGACAGGTCTTGACGAGGATAGGGCACGTAGGGCCGAGTGAAAGTCGCAAATTATTACCCCATTCACTCATCGTCGAACAAGGAAAATCATGGCATCCAAGATGGTATTCAGTTCACAGTAGGTGGAGCTCGATGAGGTAGGTAGTCTACGGCCAATCCATGAATCATCTGGCACAGGCAGCTCCATGGTGGGGGAAAACACAGCACATGCCGCCCTCCCATCTGCTTGCACAAAACCATCAACATAGACATGGTGCGCTGCAGGGACAGACGTGGACACACCAGCGAGAGTTTCCAGAGCTACTTGTCTCTGCAGGGGGGGATAGTCATCTTTCAAGGTCGGTGTAAATGTGACAGTGGGGAGGGGGACATGCCAGGGTGGTAAATCTGGGACAGCCGCCTGCACAGGTTGATGTCAAGGCCATGGAGAGCGTCACTCACCACCCTGATAAGGTTATGACCTCCTGCTTGAAGTGGGAGCCTGGGTGCGTCTGGACCCAGGGACGTCCTCATAACAGCAGAGAAGTACGGAGCAATATGGGGGTAGGGAAGACACTTAACAGTGAAATAGGACACATTGGCATAAATCCTCTCCACAAGAGGGGGCAAGTTGAGCTCCAACTGCATAATCACAATACGGGTTGAGAGAGAACATCCCTAGATAAATCTCATGATTCGATTCTGGAACTTTTCAAGTGGCTCGAGCGCTGGCCTAGGAAGTTGACACAAGGCAGGGACAGATAGTCGACCAATGACCGAAGTAGTAGGATGTAGAGGGTCCTCGCTACTGGAATGGAAACACCTGCAGCATTGTTGACAAGCCACTTAATAGGGGCAAAGCGGGGCTCCAGATGGTCGAGAAGGCTCTTCATGAAGGGATGAATTCGTTGACTTGCAGGGATAGCTGGGGTAATCCGGACTGGTGCACCTAAATACGTGGACTGTGAGCAGTGAGGGGTGATATTACCACCCATGGTGAATACGGGCAGTGCTCTGCAGTTGCGTGAAGTAAAAATCGTGCTTTTTTCTGGGAAGATAATAAGGCCACATGAGGTAGCAGACATGTAAAAATCATGGAGCATGTGCTGAAGGTCATGAGGTGAGGTCGTGTGGATGCATATGTTGTCCGCATAGCAAGTGACTGTAGTACCGGGGATAACAGGAAGGAGGGAGAGTAGACGATGCATAAGGATATTGAATAGAAAAGTAGTAGGTTGGCCATGGCACCAGCCGCCCGTTGAAAGACTACGACTGAAGGTATTTGGATGCAACTAGGACTGGTCCAGACAGCTCCAGGTTGAGTCTTCCTTCAGGACGGTTCTTTCCTCATGCCTACATCTACACTGAATATTCTGGCATATTCATTACACATCTCTTGCTATTCCATTACATTTGACAAGTCACAACATTCCGCACATCTGTCTCTTTTACTTTTTTTCCTCACATTTTGTCATTATTTATGGAAGGTTCACAACTAATGGCCCCCAGTACCCGGCATAGTGGGGTGCGAAGAATCTCTGGGGATCGTGTTGACTCCACCATTGGCTTGAGGGCAGACACGCCTGGTGGTAGTAATGGTTCTGCTCTTAACCTTGCACCTCCCAATAGATCTGCTTCTTTCACTCTTCTCTATTCAAACATTCGTGGGCTGAACTCTAATCTTTCGTCTGTGGAACAGCACTTGGGCACTTTCCTCCCTAACCTCCTCCTCCTATCTGAAACCCAGTTGTCTATACATGCTTCCACTGACCCTTTCCAAATCTGCCACTATAATCTGTATACTCGTTTTCGTTCCAAAGGTGGGGTCTGTGCTTACTGCAACATTAACACTCCTACTGTGAGGCTCATGGACCTTGAATCTCCTGACTTTGATGTTCTCAGGCTAAAAGTCTATCTCTCCACTACCACTATCATCCTTTGCTTCTGCTACTGTTCTCCAAGCTCCACCAAGTTTGTGTCTTTCTTTGAATATCTCTCCTCGTGCCATGAGTCCTTGCTATCTTCTCACCCACATGCCGAAGTTCTCTACATTGGAGACTTCAATGTACACCACAGTGAGTGGCTTCATTCTTCTCACACTGATGTGGGAGGAAGCGAGGCTCATTGCTTTCTCTATTACTCACGATCTGGAGCAAATTATCAAACATCCTACTCGCTTTCCTGATCGTCACGAACATGCTGCAAACACTCTTGACCAATTTTTTACTTCTAACCCTTCAAACTACTCTTATTCTGTGCTTTCCCCTCTTGGTAAATCTGACCACTCCATGATCTCTGTCTCTTCCGTTTTCGCTCCCCCTCCACCAATCCCTCTTACTCAACGCCGTCTTTGGCACTTCGAGCGAACCCAATATGAAAATTTGCGTAACTTTCTCTTTGACTTCCCATGGGATGACTACTGCTTTCGGTCCCGCAACCCTGATCGGGTAGCTGTAAAAGTAGCCGAGATCATGACCGCTGGAATGGAGGCGTACATCCCCTGTTCTACAAAAACTTTCTCTCCCCCTAAACCTTGGTTTGACCGTGCCTGCTCCATGGCTATTCAGGCTAGGAATCAGGCTCACCGATCTTACCATGCCTCTCCTTCCGATTTAACTCGCTCTGCTTTTATTATAGCTAGGAATCGCTGTACAGCTCAGATTCGAAGGTGTAAGGCTTCCTTTATAAGAAGGAAAGTTGATGACCTTAACTCCTCTCCCACTGACAAATGCTTCTGGCCCTTAGCCAAAAACCTCTCCAAAAACTTCTGTAACTCAAGCTTTCCCCCTCTCATTCGTTCTGATGGTTCTATAGCTTGCCCTCCCACTGACAAAGCCACTTTCTTTGGCTCTCATTTTTATGCCAACACTTCTATCAACGATTCCAGTGCACCTGTTCCTCAGTCTTTTCCCCTCTAACCCTGTGCCCTCCCTTATCCTTTCTTCACGCAAAGTTCATAAGGTTCTTTGCTCACTAAAGACAAGCAAGGCATCTGGTCCCGATGGTATCCCTACAAGGTTCCTTAAGGAGTTTGCAGATGAACTGGCTCCCGTGCTTTGCTGTCTTTTTCGCCTCATTCTGTCAACCAGTATCTATCCTTTATCTTGGAAGCATGCTCTAGTTCAGCCTGTTCCTAAGAAGGGTGACTGCTCTATTCCTTCTAACTACCGACCTATTGCTCTAATCTCCTCTGCTGCTAAAGTTTTCGAAACTTTGCTCAATGCTCACTTCTTGAAACGCCTTGAATCTAACTCACTTATCTCCGATCACCAGTACGGCTTCCGCAAGGCAAGATCCACTGGTAATCTCCTGTCCTATCTTACTCATGTATGATCATCTTCTCTGAGGAACTATGGGGAATCCTTTGTCATCACCCTTGATATCTCTAAGGCTTTTGACAGAGTCTGGCACAAGGCTCTGTTGGCCAAACTCCCTGCCTATTTGTTTACCCTTCTTTCTGTTCTCTGATTTTCAGTTTTCTTACTGACCGTTCTATATCTGTAGTTGTTGATGGTGCGACATCTAGCCCTTTCTCTGTTTCCAGTGGTGTTCCACAGGGCTCTGTTTTTTCACCTACTCTCTTCCTTCTCTTCATCAATGATCTTCTACAATCCCCATCTTCCTCTCTTCTTCATGCTTTGCCAATGATTCTACCCTTCACTTTTCCTCTGCCTTTTCTTCACAATCTTCATCTGTTACTCGTAATCAATCTCGTATCACTCTTTCTTCTACTCTTAACTCTGATTTGCAGAGAGTATCTGAATGGGGCACACAAAATTTAGTTAAATTCAATGCCTCCAAGACACATTTTCTGGCTATCTCTTTATCTTCTTCTCCTCCTGATAACCCTATTGTCTTCAAAACTAATGAAATTTACCCTCCTAACTCTATCAATATATTAGGAATCCCTATAACCTCTAACTTGTCTTGGAGGAATCGCATAATCCAAATTTCTAAATCTTCATCCAAAACATTGGGGGTTTTGTTTCATTTTCGTTATTACTTTTCCTCATTGCAGTTACTTAAAATTTACAAAGGTCTTATTCACCCCTGCTTAGAATACTGCTCACACATCTGGGGTGCTTCTTCCTTTACTTATCTTCTTTATAGGGTTGAATCTAAGGCAGTCAGACTAATTAATGATCCTTCTCTTACTCTCTCTCTTTGCCGTAAGGTATCTTCTCTTTCGCTTTTCTATCGCTACTACTTCCTTCGCTGCTCTGATGAGTTGGCGAGTTGCATCCCTCCTCCACTGCCGAGGCCGCGTAGCACTCGCCAAGCGGCCTCATCTCACAGGTACTGTGTGGAGATTTGTAGCTCGCGGATTGGTCGGTGCAGCGACTGCTTCTTCCCATCTACCTCCAGACTCTGGAACTCTCTTCCTCCTTCTGTCTTTCCTAATTCTTATGACCTTTCATCCTTCAAAAAGCAGATCTATCGTCATCTCAGAGCCTAGTCCTCCATATCTCTGGGTCCTCTTTACTTTGACTGTTTTTTTCTGTCTGTCATTTTCCTTTGTGTGACATTACCTCATCTCTGCCTTGCCCTTAACCTTTTTCTTTTCCTTCGTCTTGGTATTTTCTCGTGCCCGGACCTATATTGATGAGGGCAGTTTCTGCCTGTCCCGGTGTCACACTTAAAAAAAAAAAAACTTAGCCCCCCCCCAGGAGTGCACAGTTTAAACCATTCATTGGAGCTATACAACCCTTTAAAAAGGACACGTGATGTTCTGTTGCTGAGATATCTCTGTATCCATTTCAGTATGTTCCCCTGAACACCAAAGTCCACCAGCTGGTCAAGAATAATTTCCCTGTTGGCTATATCGAATGCAGATTTGTGGTCCCACAATGTGACCACACTGGTTGGGGGAAGGCGGTTGTAGACTTCAGCAAGGCATTGATGTGTGTTCCGTTGCGGGAGGAAACTATAAAGACTGGAGGAGAGCTTATCCTGTAGACGGTGCTTGAGCCGGGCAAGAAGGATGTGTTCAGACACATTGCAGAAACAGGAGGTGAGAGAGATAGGCCTAAATATGTCGGTTCCAGGTTTTGGTAGAGGAATAATAGTACTTCTGGTCCAGGCAGAGGGCACATGCAAGCAGATGCAAAGATTGAAGAGCTGCAGTAGGGGGTTACCAGGAACTTTCTGAAGAAGACAGAGAACTTGATATGTAAGACCTTCCTCCCAAGGGGCAGTAGCCTTATCCCAGCAAGAGCGCGTCGTAGTTCATCCTCTGTGAATGGGATGTCAGCCTCCTCATCTGTCTGTAGTACTGCACCCATCAGGCGGAGGTTACGAACACTGCGGCGGGTGGAGAGCGCCTCTTGAACGTTCCCAGGAAGGTTGCAAATTTGTGACTGCACTGACCAGGTAGTAATGAGGTCCTGAACGTACTCAAGCGGACTGTGGTGTAGAGCACAGGTGGATTTATTCTTGACAGCCTTCCTTATAAGATGCCACATAGTCCCAGTGCTTGTCTAATGGTTAATTCTCTCCGTAAATTTCTGCCAATACTCCATGTACACACACTTCTGCAGGGCAACCAGATCATCCCTTGCCAACTGATATTGGTGCAGGTGGTCAGGCATGGGCTGTCTTTAAAAGGAGAGTCCAGTATCCACAGCTGTCCTTTCCGCCTGGGCAATACGCTGATCCAGAGTCCAGGAATGGGCCTCAGGGCGACGTGGAATGTGTGATCTGAGAACATAATGTGTGTAGAAGTCATGTGTAGAATTCACCAGGGAGTTATATAAGCTGTCAGGAGAAAGGAGATCAAAAGTGGGAAGGAGGCAAGAGATAAATGAAAGATATGTGGGGCAGTATTTGGGACGTATAGAGATGTGGGTGCGGTGATGGGGGAGAGTAGCTGGAGTCTGAAGTATGGAGTATTTCAGGCTAAGGGCAACATGGTCAGAAAAGAGAGAATGAATAGAAGAGCAGGAGACAGGTGCCACAAGGCCAGCTGTAAGACTGTGATCTACAGAACCCCCACGAGCGTGTGTGGCACCACCAGTATCCCAGTGCGTGAGGTGGTTGCGGCGAATGTAGTCAAACAGAGGCTTGCCACTGTGATTGGGAGTGGGAGATGAGTCACCAAGGGCAGGGTGTCTGGTATTAAAATCCCCCATATAGATCATTCCACTGTCTGTAGGTATTGGAAGGGCTGGTAGATTAATCACACCGGGGGTAGAGTAGACACTGCACAACCGAAGAATACCATTCCCGACAGTGATTTCAAAGAGCTGAAAGGTCATATCGACTTGTGCGGAAGAACCAAGGAGTGTGTGAGGTATGGAGGAATGAATGTAGATAATGACTCCTCTTCTGGTATAATGCACCAATGAAACATACCCTGTGAGCAAAGGAGCCTCCTCCCCTGCTGGAGCACCACCAGGAAAAGCCTCTTATATGAAGATAACCTGTGGATGATGATGATAAACATAGGCTTTAAGTGCAGTTATTTTAGAAGTTTGTCTAATTCCAAAGGCATTCCAAGAGATGGCATGAAATTGTATGCGACAAGCGAATCTTATTCTTACTTTTGCAGCGGGTAGAAGTGGGCAGGGCACTGTCAGACGGAGCATGGGACGAAGAAGACCTAGGCTGCGCATCAGTCAACTTCTCAAGGTGGGAGGCGACCTTATTAAGTTTGTCAGTGAGAGTCGTGATGGTGGCAATAACAACATGATGAGACTTGACCAAACTTGCGAGAATCCATTCCAATGTAGCTTGCTGGGTGACCATACTGTCAATGCAGGCGCCTATGGTATCAATGCGAGCTGTGAGAGCTGTACAGCGGGACTCCAGGGTAGCAACAGCAGGGTAGCAACAGCCTTACGGAGAGCAATGATGTCAGTAGGACATAGAGAGGAAGGTGCGACGATGAGTGGTGGCGGGGGTGGTGGAGCGCACTCAGGTGGTGTGGCACGAGACCGTCTAGCACAGCCATGCCAGATGTTGACCCCAAGCATGTTGCACCGAACACACTTCCACTGCGAGGTGTCTGGCGGAGGCTGAGACGTGGGTCCCGAAGCAGTAACACCAGCAGCGGCAGCAGCAGGTGAGGCAGTAATACTGTTCGGGCAGGAGCATGTATCATGGCCAGCAGCACACCACGCACATCTGGCCGAAGCAGAACAATAGCGTGAGATATTGCCAATACCCCAGCATTTAAAACACCCAGGCTGCTCGTCCTTCATCCTGCGCAGTTCACATGAAGGGAGGCAAGGGAGAAAGGGAAACTCGACTACAGGTGGGGTTTGGTTCAGGGAGACTCCAGGTGATGACAATATGGTTGATAGGCTCCCTGTCCTGAAAGAGCAGTGTGCATTCCTGGTAGCTTCTTGGCAATGGAAGGGTCAAGTGCAATAGGGTAGCGAGTAACGAGGTATGTTGGGAACTAACAGGGCCACTCAATCGAGTCCTGAATATCACACCCTAGAGAAAGAAAATCACCACTCGTGACTCTGTCAATGATGTCCTTGCGACACCTCGAGATGTAAACAAAGCGTGATGTAACTGAAGACATCTTCACCTCAGCCAGCTCCTGATCAAGACAAAAAGTTTTGGTGACATCAGTAAGCCAACGAAGCTTCACTTCACTGGAGGGGTTTTCTTGGAAGCCCAGCTTGACATAATCCGTGCGGAGAGCAAAGGCTGGGGCAGCAGATGGGAGCGACAAGAGTGCAGCTGACTGGAGTGATGAAGAGGTAGCTGAAGGAGGCAACAAAGGTACAGCAGGAGGAAGAGGGCGGGGCAAGTAATAATAATAATAATAATAAGACTTTATTTCCAACATACATTGGGTATTCAAATATGGGTGTACAATTAAAATTTACAAGTAAAATCTTCCTTTAAGAGTAACTTCTTAAGATTATATTTAAAAGTATACACTGAACCAGCATTTTTTAGTTCTCTGGGAAGCTGATTATATAAATGAGGTCCACGAATGTTTATATCTCTTGAGCCAATATCAGTTTTAGACCTTCGTACTAATAAATCTTCCTCTTGACGGGTAGTTAACCCGGTAACTGAGCTTACTGTAGAAAAATTATACAAGCAATCAGGAATATTGTTTCTTAGTATATTAAAAACAAAGGTACATATATCAAAAACATATTTATCTCTAATCTTTATCCATTCTAGATCTTTTAAAACAGGAGAGATGTGCTCGTATTTTCTTACATTGCCAACAGCCACTCGTGCTGCAAAGTTTTGTAACTTTTGTATTCTTTGTAATTGAGTCTTATTTGTACATCCCCAAACTTTGAGACAGTAATTAATTAAACTCATAGCTAAGGACTGGACAATTATTATACGAGTTGATGTTTCAAATGAGTCTTTTACCCTATTTAGATATATTAGAGTACCCATTACTTTTTTATAAATTTCATCTATATGCATTTCAAAATTCATGTAACGGTCAAAATAGACACCTAGGTTCTTTACCGAGTTCATTGGCTTAATGATATTACCGTTAAAATTTATATGAAGATTGTCATCAACTTCTGATAATAATTGTCTGGATCCGATAAGAATAGATTGGGTTTTAGTTTCATTAAGTAACAGACCATTTTTTAGAAAGTAACGTTTAGCCATATACAAAATTTCTTCTGCTCTACGAATAATATTTTCTAAATCATTAATTTCTCCTTCAATTAAGATTTGAGTATCGTCAGCATATTGAATGACATAACAGTTAGGTAAATATTTTACTAGATCGTTTACATATATTAGAAAAAGTATAGGTCCTAGGATCGATCCCTGAGGGACCCCAAACAATACCTTCTTGCGACTTGAGACTACATCTTTTATTCTGACTGACTGGTAGCGGTTTTTTAAATAGTTCTCGAACCAGCTTGGGTCAATGTTCATTTTTTTGCATTTTTCTAATTGAATGGTATGGTGTACACTATCAAAAGCTTTAGAAAGATCGAGTAGTAGTAGCAATGATATTTTCTTATTATCTATATTTTTGTATATTTCATCTGATATTTTCAATAAGGCAGTTTCAGTTGATAATTTTGGCCTGAAACCGTGTTGACTTTTTGCAATAAGTTTATTTTTTTCAAGAAACTCACTTAACTGATTTGCAACAATCTTTTCAAGTATCTTTGATAAAATTGGTAGTAAAGAGATTGGTCTATAGTTAGAGACGTCGTCAGGATTTCCATTTTTAAAACCAGGAATTACATGGGGATTTTTCCATAAATCTGGGTAGATATTGGTAACTATGGAAGTATTGATTATTACCGTCAGATAATAAGCTATTACAAATAATGAATCTCTAATAAAACGAAAACAAATTCCATCTGATCCATATGCATTAGAGTCTTTCAGATTTTTTATTACTAAGATTACTGTATTACAATCTACTGTAGTAGGGTTAAAGACATCATTACTTCTATTGAATGCACTATGTTCTTGAACATTATTATTATTATTACTACCATCATCACTATTATCATTACCATTACTACCACCATCATTATTATTTACACCATTATCAACATTTCTATTATTATTACTACTACCATCATCATTATTATTACCACCATTACTATTATTGATTTCATTTATTATTTCTTTTTTTGTTTTTTCAAAGGTTTTTTTCCCCACTTCAGCGAAAAAATTATTGAACTCTTCTGCTTTAGCACTTACATCTACCTCATCGGGTATAATTGATATGTTACTACTTTTATTACAGTTATTGGAAAGCATGGTTTTAGCAATTTTCCATGTATCAGAGATATTGCCTTTAGCGTTTTGAAATTCATTTTTGTAATACTGTTTCTTACTGTTACTTAATAATGATTTTACTTGTTTCTTATGCTCTGTAAACTTTTCTCTTAAAGGGATATTATCTCTTTGTAGTTTTACTTCATTTTGTAGTTTGTCTCTTTCTTTCATAATGTTTTTTATGTCATCTGTTATCCAAGGAGCGGGGGGACGAAATATTTCTCTTGTCACGAGT
Organism: Halocaridina rubra; assembly: GCA_037179515.1. Taxonomy (NCBI): domain Eukaryota; kingdom Metazoa; phylum Arthropoda; class Malacostraca; order Decapoda; family Atyidae; genus Halocaridina; species Halocaridina rubra. The sequence goes on from JAXCGZ010003977.1 coordinate 87,156, forward strand.
GGTGCACATCGATCTATACATGATGATAAGACACTGGTTAAAATATTTACTTGTGTATTAATATTATCGGTATATAGAATTTCATTTAATTTATGTACTTCATTCATAAGTAAACTACAAAGTAATTCTTGTGAATAATTTCTTAAGCATCTGAATGTTTTAAAGATTGGTTGTCTCTTTGGTTTGCGAATATTTAGGGACGTTACAATTTCCTCGTGGTCTGCTATAGGGCTTGGCATTACGTCACACTTAATTATCATATGTTTGGAGTTTGTTATTACTAGATCGATTTGGGAAACTGAAGTGGGAGTGATTCTAGTTGGTTTATTTATAATCTGTTCAAGA
>JAXCGZ010003977.1:92500-97500 GCA_037179515.1 Halocaridina rubra
AGAACACAGGAAGAGATGGGAAAGATCAAAAACTTGTTGCAAGAGGCAAGAAGGTTAAATGATGAAAGAAATGAAGAAGAGAAGAAAAATTTTCGTTACAGAATACTTCCAGACAAAGGGGAGATAAAGAAGATAATGACAGAAGATCAGGGGATGGGGCCTCATTAAGATTGTTATACACAACTGCTGATGGATTAGCTGGTAAGGCAGTAGAATTAAAAGATAGGATTCACAACAGTAAGGCAGATATAGTAGCAATTACAGAGACTAAGTTGAGTGAGGACATAAACAGTGTCACAGTTTTTCCTAAGGGCTTCAGAATACTAAGGGTCGAAAGATCTGAGAGGACTGGTGGAGGGATAGCACTGCTCATAAGTGAGAGGATTCAAGTCGAATAAATAAACTTGGCTATAGAAAGTGAGTTCAGGGAATTTCTTGTTGCTCGCATAAATACTGGGTCAGAGAGCATTATAATAACTGTTGTATACAACCCACCAAGGAACCAAAATAGGCTTGAAATTTATGAGGAAAGTCATATAGGTACTATTGAAGTCATAAACTCAGTTGTTAACATGGCACGGGAGAAAAAATGTAGGATTTTGATTATGGGAGACTTTAATCATAAAGAGATAGATTGGATAAATCTTGACCCACACAGTGGTGAGGACTCATTTGGGGCAAGATTCCTAGATTGCGTACAAGGGAATTTCCTACACCAACATGTAATGGAACCAACAAGAGCCAGGGGTGGGGATGAGCCATCACTACTTGATCTAGTGTTCACAGATAATGTGTTGGATATTGAAAATATTGAGTATGAACCACCAATTGGAAAGAGTGACCACTGTGTGTTGTTGATGGAGTATATCATTGAAGACATTCTTCCTGAGAGTAGAGGCACTGAGGACATGAGGAGGAACTATCCGAAAGGAGATTACATCAAAATGAATGAGCTTTTTGCAGTTATTGACTGGAGAACCTTATTTTACAACAAATCTGTACAAGAAATGTATGACATCTTTTGTGAGAAATATGGGAAGATAGTAGATTGCTGCATACCTGTCACCAAAGTAGGTGTAATTCATGCCAGAGAGAAATGGTTCGATAATGGGTGTAAAAGAGCTAAAGAGTGGAGAGACAAATGCTGGAAAAGGTATAGGAGGAGAAAAAACATAAATGCCTGGCAAACCTACAAAAGAGCAAGAAATGACTACCTAAGTAAAAGGAGAGAGGCAGAGAGAGATTATGAGAGGGACATCACCAGGAAGACTAAAGAAAATCCCAAGCTTTTCCACAGCTTTATCAGAGGAAAACTGAAGGTAAAAGAACAGGTTTTAAGGCTAAAGAGAGCGGATGGAAGCATCACTGAGACGGACGAAGAGATCTGCAAAGAATTGAACAAGGAGTTTCAGTCAGTATTTACAGTAGAAAATACCCCACCCCCTCAGATTGCAGTGATAGAAGCTCAAGGGCCGGTATTAGAGAACATCAACCTTACAGCCACAGAGGTATGCAAAGCGCTGATGGATTTAGATGTTCATAAAGCTACAGGTCCTGATGACATATCCCCTCATGTGCTTAAAAAATGCGCAAACACAATATCAGTGGCACTAAGTATCATATTTAAGGAGTCACTGGAGTCGGGGGAGATTCCAAGATGCTGGAAACAAGCAAATGTGATACCTATCTTCAAAAAGGGAAGGAGGGATACGGCCCTGAACTATAGACCAGTTTCCTTGACCAGCATAGTTTGCAAAGTTATGGAGAAACTACTAAGGAAACATATCTCTCTTCACTTGGAATCCTTCAACTTTTTGTCAGTGAGGCAACATGGCTTCAGAGAAGGAAGATCAACAGTAACAAACTTATTAGAATTTTATGATGAGGTAAGCCAAATCTTACAGGAAAGAGAGGGCTGGGCAGATTGCATATTCCTAGACTTCCAGAAAGCGTTTGACACTGTTCCACATGGGAGACTTATTAGGAAGCTGCAATCAATGGCTAGAATAGGTGGAAATGTCTTGGAATGGATAAAAACTTACTTAGAAGGAAGGGAACAGAGGGTTAGAGTAAGACACTCAGAGTCTGAATGGAGAAGAGTTTGTAGTGGAGTTCCACAGGGTTCAGTTTTAGGGCCACTTTTGTTCCTTGTATATGTAAATGACCTACCAGAGTCTGTAAATTCATTCATGAATATGTTTGCAGATGATGCAAAGATTGTGAAGAAAGTAAAAAACGAGAACAATGGTAAAGAACTTCAGGAGGATCTAAATAATCTGCATGAGTGGTCAGAAAAGTGGCTAATGAAATTCAATACCTCAAAATGTAAGGTAATGAGAATGGGTACAAGTGCAAGAAGGCCCAAGCTTGACTACTCGGTGGCTGGAGTACAACTTCAAGAGACAGAAAATGAGAGAGATCTAGGAGTAAACATACTGGCAGATTTGTCTCCAGAAATACATATAAATGGTGTAGTAAGGGCAGCATATGCATTCTTATCAAATGTAAGGGTAGCCTTCAGGCACATGGACAAGGAAATGTTCAGAAATATTTATGTAACCTATGTGAGGCCAAAACTCGAATATGCAGCCCCCTTTTGGAATCCGCACTTGAAAAAGCACATAGCTAAGCTTGAAAAAGTTCAAAGACATGCCACGAAACTGGTGCCAGAAATACGCAATCTCGGTTATGAGGAGAGGCTGAGGGAATTAGACTTGCCATCATTTGAAGCTAGAAGAGTAATGGGGGATATGGTGACAGTCTTTAAATTCCTTCATGGTTATGATAGAGTGGATAGGGATCGATATTTCGATATGGCTGGCTCTAGAACTAGAGGTCATAGTTTGAAGCTTCGTAAGAAAACTTGTTTGCAGGATGTAAGGAAATACTTTTTCAGTGTAAGAGTAGTTGATAATTGGAATTGGCTAAGCGAGGAGGTAGTTAATGCTATCTCAATCCATAGTTTTAAGGACAGGTACGATAAGTTTCACTAAGTCTAAAAATGGAACCGATGAGGAGACGGGCAGATACGAGCTTTGGGCTCTTTCCCGTAAACACAATTAGGTAATCACAATTAGGTAATCACACACACACACACACACACACACACACACACACACACACACACACACACACACACACACAGCCATCACTACTTTATCTAGTATTCACAGATAATGTGTTGGATATTGAAAAAATTGAGTATGAACCACCAATTGGAAAGAATGACCACTGTGTGTTGTTGATGGAGTATATCATTGAAGATATTCTGCCTGAGAGTAGAGGCACTGAGGACATGAGGAGGAACTATCCGAAAGGACATTACATCAAAATGAATGAGCTTTTTGCAGTTATTGACTGGAGAACCTTATTTTACAACAAATCTGTACAAGAAATGTATGACATCTTTTGTGAGAAATATGGGAAGATAGTAGATTGCTGCATACCTGTCACCAAAGTAGGTGTAATTCATGCCAGAGAGAAATGGTTCGATAATGATTGTAAAAGAGCTAAGGAGTGGAGAGACAAATGCTGGAAAAGGTATAGGAGGAGGAAAAACATAAATGCCTGGCAAACCTACAAAAGAGCAAGAAATGACTACCTAAGTAAAAGGAGAGAGGCAGAGAGAGACTATGAGAGGGACATCACCAGGAAGGCTAAAGAAAATCCCAAGCTTTTCCACAGCTTTATCAGAGAAAAACTGAAGGTAAAAGAACAGGTTTTAAGGCTAAAGAGAGCGGATGGAAGCATCACTGAGACAGATGAAGAGATCTGCAAAGAATTGAACAAGGAGTTTCAGTCAGTATTTACAGTAGAAAATACCCCACCCCCTCAGATTGCAGTGATAGAAGCTCAAGGGCCGGTATTAGAGAACATCAACCTTACAGCCACAGAGGTATGCAAAGCGCTGATGGATTTAGATGTTCATAAAGCTACAGGTCCTGATGACATATCCCCTCATGTGCTTAAAAAATGCGCAAACTCAATACCAGTGGCACTAAGTATCATATTTAAAAAGCCACTGGAGTCAGGGGAGATTCCAAGATGGTGGAAACAAGCAAATGTGATACCTATCTTCAAAAAGGGAAGGAAAGATACGGCTCTGAACTATAGACCAGTTTCCTTGACCAGCATAGTTTGCAAAGTTATGGAGAAACTACTAAGGAAACATATCTCTCTTCACTTGGAATCCTTCAACTTTTTGTCAGTGAGGCAACATGGCTTCAGAGAAGGTAGATCAACAGTAACAAACTTATTAGAATTTTATGATGAGGTAAGCCGAATCTTACAGGAAAGAGAGGGCTGGGCAGATTGCGTATTCCTAGACTTCCAGAAAGCGTTTGACACTGTTCCACATGGGAGACTTATTAGGAAGCTGCAATCAATGGCTAGAATAGGTGGAAATGTCTTGGAATGGATAAAAACTTACTTAGAAGGAATGGAATAGAGGGTTAGAGTAAGACACTGTGTTTGAATGGAGAAGAGTTAGTAGTGGAGTTCCACAGGGTTCAGTTTTAGGGCCACTTTTGTTCCTTGTATATGTAAATGACTTACCAGAGTCGGTAAATTCATTCATGAATATGTTTGCAGATGATGCAAAGATTGTGAAGAAAGTAAAAAACGAGAACAATGGTAGAGAACTTCATGAGGATCTAAATAGTCTGCATGAGTGGTCAGAAAAGTGGCTAATGAAATTCAATACTTCAAAATGTAAGGTAATGAGAATGGGTACAAGTGCAAGAAGGCCTAAGCTTGACTACTCGGTGGCTGGAGTACAACTTGAAGAGACAGAAAATGAGAGAGATCTATGAGTAAACATACTGGTAGATTTGTCTCCAGAAATACATATAAATGGCATAGTAAGGATAGCATATGCATTCTTACCAAATGTAAGGGTAACCTTCAGGCACATGGACAAGGAAATGTTCAGAAATATGTATGTAACCTATGTGAGGCCAAACTCGAATATGCAGCCCCCTTTTGGAATCCACACTTGAAAA
>JAXCGZ010003977.1:100000-109601 GCA_037179515.1 Halocaridina rubra
TAGTATTGTTGTAGTTGTTGCCCATGCTGTTATCTGCTAAGCAACGAAGGATGGTGTTGGAACTTGAAATAGTAGTGTCCCCGCAGACAAAAGCTATTTAAGAAATGGTTTTAATATAGTATTTATAGCTTATCAGGCATTGCTACATACTCGGTTATTTTTACGTCTTGCTATAGACTTGTCAAGGGTTTTGTGTGATTACCTAATTGTGATTACCTAATTGTGTTTACGGGAAAGAGCCCAAAGCTCGTATCTTCCCGTCTCCTCATCGGTTCCATTTTATACTTAGTGATACTTATCATACCTGTCCTTAAAACTATGGATTGAGATAGCATTAACTACCTCCTCGCTTAGCCAATTCCAATTATCAACTACTCTTACACTGAAAAAGTATTTCCTTACATCCTGCGAAGAAGTTTTCTTACGAAGCTTCAAACTATGACCTCTAGTTCTAGAGCCAGCCATATCAAAATATCGATCCCTATCCACTCTATCATAACCATGAAGGAATTTAAAGACTGTCACCATATCCCCCCTCACTCTTCTAGCTTCGAGTGATGGTAAGTCTAATTCCCTCAGCCTCTCATCATAACTGAGATTGCGTATTTCTGGCACCAGTTTCGTGGCATGTCTTTGAACTTTTTCAAGCTTAGCTATGTGCTTTTTCAAGTGCGGATTCCAAAAGGGGGCTGCATATTCGAGTTTTGGCCTCACATAGGTTACATAAATATTTCTGAACATTTCCTTGTCCATGTGCCTGAAGGCTACCCTTACATTTGATAAGAATGCATATGCTGCCCTTACTATGCCATTTATATGTATTTCTGGAGACAAATCTGCCAGTATGTTTACTCCTAGATCTCTCTCATTTTCTGTCTCTTGAAGTTGTACTCCAGCCACCGAGTAGTCAAGCTTGGGCCTTTTTGCACTTGTACCCATTCTCATTACCTTACATTTTGAAGTACTGAATTTCATTAGCCACTTTTCTGACCACTCATGCAGATTATTTAGATCCTCCTGAAGTTCTCTACCATTGTTCTCGTTTTTTACTTTCTTCACAATCTTTGCATCATCTGCAAACATATTCATGAATAAATTTACAGACTCTGGTAGGTCATTTACATATACAAGGTACAAAAGTGGCCCTAAAACTGAACCCTGTGGAACTCCAATACTAACTCTTCTCCATTCAGACACTGAGTGTCTTACTCTAACCCTCTGTTCCCTTCCTTCTAAGTAAGTTTTTATCCATTCCAAAACATTTCCACCTATTCTAGCCATTGATTGCAGCTTCCTAATAAGTCTCCCATGTGGAACAGTGTCAAACGCTTTCTGGAAGTCTAGGAATATGCAATCTGCCCAGCCCTCTCTTTCCTGTAAGATTTGGCTTACCTCATCATAAAATTCTAATAAGTTTGTTACTGTTGATCTACCTTCTCTGAAGCCATGTTGCCTCACTGACAAAAAGTTGAAGGTTTCCAAGTGAAGAGAGATATGTTTCCTTAGTAGTTTCTCCATAAGTTTGCAAACTATGCTGGTCAAGGAAACTGGTCTATAGTTCAGAGCCGTATCCCTCCTTCCTTTTTTGAAGATAGGTATCACATTTGCTTGTTTCCAGCATCTTGGAATCTCCCCCGACTCCAGTGACTCCTTAAATATGATACTTAGTGCCACTGATATTGTGTTTGCGCATTTTTTAAGCACATGAGGGGATATGTCATCGGGACCTGTAGCTTTATGAACATCTAAATCCATCAGCGCTTTGCATACCTCTGTGGCTGTAAGGTTGATGTTCTCTAATACCGGCCCTTGAGCTTCTATCACTGCAATCTGAGGGGGTGGGGTATTTTCTACTGTAAATACTGACTGAAACTCCTTGTTCAATTCTTTGCAGATCTCTTCATCCGTCTCAGTGATGCTTCCATCCGCTCTCTTTAGCCTTAAAACCTGTTCTTTTACCTTCAATTTTCCTCTGATAAAGCTGTGGAAAAGCTTGGGATTTTCTTTAGCCTTCCTGGTGATGTCCCTCTCATAGTCTCTCTCTGCCTCTCTCCTTTTACTTAGGTAGTCATTTCTTGCTCTTTTGTAGGTTTGCCAGGCATTTATGTTTTTTCTCCTCCTATACCTTTTCCAGCATTTGTCTCTCCACTCCTTAGCTCTTTTACACCCATTATCGAACCATTTCTCTCTGGCATGAATTACACCTACTTTGGTGACAGGTATGCAGCAATCTACTATCTTCCCATATTTCTCACAAAAGATGTCATACATTTCTTGTACAGATTTGTTGTAAAATAAGGTTCTCCAGTCAATAACTGCAAAAAGCTCATTCATTTTGATGTAATCTCCTTTCGGATAGTTCCTCCTCATGTCCTCAGTGCCTCTACTCTCAGGAAGAATATCTTCAATTATATACTCCATCAACAACACACAGTGGTCACTCTTTCCAATTGGTGGTTCATACTCAATTTTTTCAATATCCAACACATTATCTGTGAACACTAGATCAAGTAGTGATGGCTCATCCCCACCCCTGGCCCTTGTTGGTTCCATTACATGTTGGTGTAGGAAATTCCCTTGTACGCAATCTAGGAATCTTGCCCCGAATGAGTCCTCACCACTGTGTGGGTCAAGATTTATCCAATCTATCTCTTTATGATTAAAGTCTCCCATAATCAAAATCCTACATTTTTTCTCCCGTGCCATGTTAACAACTGAGTTTATGACTTCAATAGTACCTATATGACTTTCCTCATAAACTTCAAGCCTATTTTGGTTCCTTGGTGGGTTGTATACAACAGTTATTATAATGCTCTCTGACCCAGTATTTATGCAAGCAACAAGAAATTCCTTGTCTCCTGATGGGTTCCATTTTCTACTTAGTGATACTTATCATACCTGTCCTTAAAACTATGGATTGAGATAGCATTAACTACCTCCTCGCTTAGCGAATTCCAATTATCAACTACTCTTACACTGAAAAAGTACTTCCTTACATCCTGCAAAGAAGTTTTCTTATGAAGCTTGAAACTATGACCTCTAGTTCTAGAGCCAGCCATATCAAAATATCGATCCCTATCCACTCTATCATAACCATGAAGGAATTTAAAGACTGTCACCATATCCCCCCTCAATCTTCTAGCTCCCAGTGATGGTAAGTCTAATTCCCTCAGCCTCTCATCGTAACTGAGATTGTGTATTTCTGGCACCAGTTTCGTGGTATGTCTTTGAACTTTTTCAAGCTTAGCTATGTGCTTTTTCAAGTGCGGATTCCAAAAGGGGGCTGCATATTCGAGTTTTGGCCTCACATAGGTTACATAAATATTTCTGAACATTTCCTTGTCCATGTGCCTGAAGACTACCCTTACATTTGATAAGAATGCATATGCTGCCCTTACTATGATTTATATGTATTTCTGGAGACAAATCTGCCAGTATGTTTACTCCTAGATCTCTCTCATTTTCTGTCTCTTGAAGACGTACTCCAGCCACCGAGTAGTCAAGCTTGGGCCTTCTTGCACTTGCACCCATTCTCATTATCTTACATTTTGAAGTACTGAATTTCATTAGCCACTTTTCTGACCACTCATGCAGACTATTTAGATCGTCCTGAAGTTCTCTACCATTGTTCTCGTTTCTTACTTTCTTCACAATCTTTACATCATCTGCAAGCATATTCATGAATGAATTTACAGACTCTGGTAGGTCATTTACATATACAAGGAACAAAAGTGGCCCTAAAACTGAAACCTGTGGAACTCCACTACTAACTCTTCTCCATTCAGACACTGAGTGTCTTACTCTAACCCTCTGTTCCCTTCCTTCTAAGTAAGTTTTTATCCATTCCAAGACATTTCCATCTATTCTAGCCATTGCTTGCAGCTTCCTAAGAAATCTCCCATGTGGAACAGTGTCAAACGCTTTCTGGAAGTCTAGGAATATGTGTGTGCGTGTGTGTGTGTGTGTTTGTGGAAAATTGCGAAATGAAAATAAAGGACTAAGTGCGCGTTGAAGTTATTCTATTTATGAACAGAAAATAAAAAGAAAAATGATATGTAATGTGATAAGTATACTAATTTTAAGGTCATTACTCATCTATGAGTAACTTAGGAAGAAAAAGAGGAAAAATGAGATGGAGTAGAGAGAGAAGGCGATATATCTGTTCTCGTAGAAATATGTTTTTGAAAAATGGATGGATGAAACTCATTTTATGACTTGGTTCATCCTTTTGTGGGTAAAAATAGGATTGAACCATTATTCATAAGCTCTATACTTGAATATAGAACACAAGTATTCCAGAAATGCAGGGGGGGGGGTGTTCATTTAATTTTTGAAAATTTAGATAGTTCAAAGCTAACCTCATTCTAATATGACTGTTTAAACATGGAATATTTAGAAAATGAAATTTGCTCCTTGAAGTGGTGTAGATTTAGCTTTTGAAAAGATGACGTGACTCTTAGGCTACTTGACTCACCTTAATGTGCTCTATTTATAATGTTCTTAATAATATTGTGGTTCAAAAACTGAATTTTCATTTACTAGTTATGTGATAAAATGCAAATTTCTACAAAGATGCAGATGGTGCTCACATGTTCTGGGAAGATTAATGCGTTGAGAAGTAAAAGCTCCTTTTGAAGTAAATACTTAAATGTGAAAATGAAGAAAAAAATTATGTGGAGTACATGTAAAACCCCTCTTGAAAAAACTAATTGTAACTACTAACGATTTTTTTTATGTAAAATAACAGTGGAAAGATAACTATTTTGCTGTAAGATGCGTTGTTTTATAATTATTTTTTTTATACTAGCTCTTTTCTAAAAAAAAAAAAAAAAATATGAGAGAAGTTTATATATATAAAGTGCATCTAGGTGAATTGAGAAATAAAATTCCTCATGCAGTTGCTCACTGAAAATAAGCAACTCGAAAAGGAAGCTAATCTTTACTAAGACAAACGAAGATATATATATATATATATATATATATATATATATATATATATATATATATATATATATATATATATATATATATATATATATATCCTCATGAGGGAGGGGGTAAGAACACTTCATCCGTGTTCCTCTGCGTGTCGTAAAAGTCGTTTAAATGGGGCGGAGCGAGGGGACTGGGAATCCCCTCCTCTGTATATACTTCCCATAAAAAAATAAAAATATATACTTTGACACAGCCACCCCCATTATAAGTGGGAATATGGCTTTGGTATATGGATGGATTTTACCAGATTATATTTTTTTGCTATGAAAGATTTTCTGTTTTCTTTGTTGTGTTGGAGTTTTCTTAACTCTCGGGGCTTTCCTCCTGTAGACCCGCTTCTTGTATTGGTAATAGGCCGACCGAGTATCACGTTTAATCTAATTGTTGTAATAACTTAAGTTTTGTAAATGAAAATTCTCTACCTAAATCTGTTCATGAATGTTCGAAATGACAAGTCATCACAACACTTAGTCATTCAATGTTCTGATTCTTTATAATGGTTTATTTTAATTACTAATGGTCGTTATTGTTTGATTTTTATACGTACATACATACATACATACATAGATTCATACACACACACATACATACATGCATACATACAGAAATACGCAATCTCAGTTATGATGAGAGGCTGAGGGAATTAGACTTACCATCACTCGAAGCTAGAAGAGTGAGGGGGGATATGGTGACAGTCTTTAAATTCCTTCATGGTTATGATAGAGTGGATAGGGATCGATATTTTGATATGGCTGGCTCTAGAACTAGAGGTCATAGTTTGAAGCTTCGTAAGAAAACTTCTTTGCAGGATGTAAGGAAATACTTTTTCAGTGTAAGAGTAGTTTATAATTGGAATTGGCTAAGCGAGGAGGTAGTTAATACTATCTCAATCCATAGTTTTAAGGACAGGTATGATAAGTATCACTAAGTATAAAATGGAACCGATGAGGAGACGGGAAGATACGAGCTTTGGGCTCTTTCCCGTAAACACAATTAGGTAATCACACATACATACATACATGCATACATACATACATACATACATACATACATATATATATATATATATATATATATATATATATATATATATATATATATATATATATATATATATATATGAATGGAAAGAGGGGAAGCTTCTTAAAATCTGCATTAAAAATGCATCATCCTTCACAGCTTTCAAAGTCAAACGATATAGTTTTCTCTTGGACAACTAGTTGCTGGTCGTTAAGAATTAATTATTCTCATTGTAAAGAAAACAAATATGGTAATGATGCCGATAATAACGATATTGTATCTAGTGTTATTATTACTACTTTATTATTAACATTATTGTTAACATTTATATTACAGCATTATTATTTTCTATGAAAGCTACATTTAATTCAACTATATGTATTACCCTCTTATTTATTAGTTTAATTACATGTCTACTTATAAGTTACTTTTACTTTTAGAATAACCATTGTACAAAATGGAAATAAATGTTTGTTTGTTTGTTTGCTATTTAATTTCCATAAAAGGCGTCGGAGAAAACTGCTAAATATATGCAGGTCTTGAAGAAAGACTATGCATCGAATATCCCAGTTGAAGAGTAACATTCCTCTCGTCCAGAAATGATTCTTTGACACTATTTTCTTCAAGAAAATTGTGTCAAAGTATCATTTCTGGACGAGAGGAAGGTTACTCTTCAACTGGGATATTCGATGCATAGTCTTTCTTCAAGCCCTGCATATATTTTTTCAGTTTTCTCCGATGCCTTTTATGGATTATATATATATATATATAATATATATAATATATATATATATATATATATATATATATATATATATATATATATATATATATATATATATATATATAAATAAGGGAAACATACAATAAGCTTTTCTGCTGAATAGGATGACAATTAAAATTATTAAGAAAAAATCATGCAGGTGAGTCAGCCATGAATCAGCTGTCCGCAAAGAGAGAGAGAGAGAGAGAGAGAGAGAGAGAGAGAGAGAGAGAGAGAGAGAGAGAGAGAGAGAGAGAGAGAGAGAGAGAGAGAGACGTAAACTGTGGAGCGAAGCAAACGTGACAACACACAAACGCACGCGCGGGTTTTCCTCAGAGTGAAACCAAAAAAAAAAGATTCATTAGTAACTCAACGTTAGTGTTTCGTTCGATGTGAAGGTGCACGACGGAAAAGGCTTTGGAGCCCGAACGTACACTTATCGTAAGGTAACGCTATTCAAAAACGCTTTTCCGTTCGCCCCACACCCGTAGGCAGTCATCAGCTGGCACTGTGCCTTGGTATCTTATAACCACACGGTTGTAGAGTCAGTCATTACGCGCCTCTCTTGGCCCCTCAAGGGTAGTGCAATATATCGTCACTTTCCTTTGAAATTTCACGACTTTTGTAAGTACACTTAGCATAAATCGTTCTATTTTATTTGATCAGAGAAGTTTTTATATAAATGTTTAATTATTATTTGGTTAACTGGAGGGTAGCCGTAATTTGCTGTAATACATCGTTCCGGTTCCGGTTTTACGTCACGGACTCCCTTATCAACCAAGGGCTAGGACGGTTGCCTTCTTGCGAAGGACTTGTTTTGGCAGATGTAATCCTTACGCTGAGTGCATGCCTTTGCTAACCTCAGACCGTGACGGGGCGCGAACCCTCGACCTGACGCCTCAGAGTCGGAGACGCTACCGACTGAGCCACGGCGACTACCTGTAATACATCGTTGATATATTTAATTGTTAGTTTAAACGGGAGTGATGATATATGAAAACACAAATCATGAAAGTTGTGTTATATTTTCAAATAGCTAGTTAGACAAGAAATTTGGGAAGATAAATGATTAATAATAATAATAATAATAAAAAAGTAAGAGTTAGCATTATTACCGATATGACTAAATTTATGACGCCAGTTTAACGACCCAGTGAGAAACGTTATCGCCTCATCGATATTAATCTATATTTAATCATTTCTGAATTCGTAAGCTATTTGTATACCGTAGGTGTGTGTGTGTGTGTGTTTTTGATCCTTGAGGTGAAAATGATCGCCTAGTCATAGGTTACGCATTGTCAAATGGATTATGACTCTATCACTGGTGATAAAACATAACACTCTGCCTGAGGACAATATTTCATTGCGTCCTTCTCGCCGAGATTCTCTTGTGAAGTGGCAGATGAGGTTCATTCGTATTCCATAGAGTTAGAGAAGTGAGAATGGCTTATTGACTCTTCCGCATTATAACTAGCGTGCGATACATATGCTAAATGATTTAGTCCATTTATTTTTAAATGTAGATACTGGCCATGCATTTCACTGCCTTTATACCTCTCTGGTCATGGCTGCGTTTTGTAATGATTCATAAACGTGGCCAGTGTCAATAAGAGCAGACGCGACAGATCTGAAAGTTAAAATTGAATTAAACATTTCAGGACAATCCTAAAGAGATTCTGCTGAAAAGTATTTTTTGTTTTTGTTTTGTTATTACACAGAGGAGGAATGAGGTGGCATAAATATACTATAAACGTGGACCTTATTTTTACAAGTTGGACATTGCACCGCATGTTGAAGAGCACCAAATACTCTTGGATATACCTTGTAATAACACTAACTTTCAAGATGATTAGCCAATTTTTTACTCATGGAATAGCATGTTCCATTTTCTTTTTAATCATCATGCACGTGTGATGATTACATTTACCAGGTTTTAGAATTATTTAAAGAATATTTCTCTTACAGTTTATAAATGAAATCTTCCCCTTTCCATTTCCCTACGAAAATATTGAATCTCTTGTAATGTGTTTTAATACACTCTGCTTTGAGATTGTTCTTTGCCCTTATGATCTGGCCAAAAAAAATTATACCGGTAGGAGCTGTATTTAAATGTATAACATGTCGAAATATTATATATATATATATATATATATATATATATATATATATATATATATATATATATATATATATATATATATATATATATATATATATATATATATATATATATATATATATATATATATATATATATATATCGTTCATCATTTTCATCTCGCGCGTGAGCTTGGAAATGGTGTTTACACCCGAGATTTTGAGTATTCTCTGAAAAATAATCTCATAATGCTGAACTAACATAATCTGAGAGCTGCCTGACGGCTTTAATGCCCAAGTTCTTGAAGATAAATCTTCTCTATTAACCCCAAATATCTCTTGTTTTAATGAACCTTGGAGGTTGTCAGGTGCTAGCTTATAGCTGATGTTGAGCGGGTAGGGAACGATCTTAACATCCGGTTGTTTGGCTTGGACGTAGTTAGTTATCGTTGTTTCTTGCACTTAAAGCAGTATATTACAAAGAGAAAACTTTTACATTTTGACCCCTCTTTCCAACCTTGTAGTTTATCTCTCCACAATGAAAATAATAGAATGTCTCAATATACTCGTATCCCTAACTAAAGATATTCCAGCTTTCACATGTGTCATTTGATCAGTTACTGTAAAAATTGTACTTACGTTTTCTGTAACGATATTACGAAACTTAAAGAATACTTGACTGATAAATGGCCAACAGGAAATTCTAGTTTTTTTTTTTTCTTCCAA
>JAXCGZ010003978.1:7500-52500 GCA_037179515.1 Halocaridina rubra
TACACATATCTGTGTGTAAAATGTTCATACATCCCTTACAGAGTCTACCTGAAAAATCTGTTAATCATCAGTTCATGCAATGTATAGGGGGATGGGATGGGATAAAATAGGAGAGGAAAAAGGGGTCGGGACCAAGGGTATAAGGGAATTGGAGGGAAAAGCACGAAAATTAAACAAAGAGATAAAAAGAGAGGGGCAGACCCCCACGCAAAGTTTCGTTCTGCATATCAGATTCGTATTTTTTGTGTGTCATGCAATGTACCGAATTGCCGTACAGAGACAAAGGTAATTTAACAGTTTAGTATCGCGGCCGAATTTCGGCTATTTCCCGCCAAACCTAACCATTCATAACATAACATAACCATTCCTAACCTAACCTAACCATTCTTAACCAAACCTACCCATTCTTAACCTAACCTAACACTTCTTAACTTAGCCGGGGGGCTTGGTTGGCTAGGAATAGTGTGCGATATTAAACTGTTAAATTACCGAGACAAATTCACCTTATAGAATATGCAAAGTTTCAAACTTGAGTTAGGTTAGGTTACATGAATTAAGACAGGTTAGTTAAATTATTGAAATTCACCGCCGCTAACCAATGTCGGATCTAACCCCAAACAAGTAGTTATTTCCAAAAATTTATCAGAATACTTAAAACACATCGAAACTTACCAGAAAAATTTAGTCCAAAAATTGATGGGGGCATAAAACGAATCTTAACCAATCATAAATTATTTTCCAGATCAAATATATTCAACATGTCAATTTCCAACTCTAACACTGATATCAACATCGCAATTACAGAATTGACTCTTGAACTCTTTATAAAAAAAAATCATGGTCATATTCCTTCGATGTAGCAGACTAGACAATATTACCAGTATAGCAACAACCGGGCCTTACCACGCCCATTACATAATTAATACCAGTACGTTTATAAGTATATGTGGCATTAAAACTTACGATAAAGTAATTCCTGTACATAATATACCTAAGTACTGACTGTAAACCTCAAAATGGCCTTCATTTTATCAAAAATCACCGGGAACTCTGGAACGAACACAACATCACCAACAGTGAAAACATTTCAAGCAGCGTTGCCAGATACTCCATTCGCTTTTTGTAAAAATGGTGAAACTAGAAACACATATCAGCTCTTATGTAGAAAGAGGAAAAACCCCACATGAGGTTTTCAGGACTTCAGCCGTACGAAAAATAAATTATTATTTTGGTATAATTCTAATAGGAAGCTTACTTGTCATAAAAGTGATTTAATACTACATAATATCTAAGTTGTAAAGATTCCAAGTTATGTTGATACCTCGCTGGTCTGTCCGTATATCGGTTACTAAGAAAAATAACTTGCAAACGGCCATTTTTCCTAAAAAATGAGTAATGTCTATTCATTTGGATTATATTATGATATATTAGGCCATATTAAAGTCTGTGTGGTGATCTGGGTCTGTTTATGTGTTCCGGGTCTATTTTGTTCACTTTAGAGAACTTAGATATTAGTTTCAAAAACAAATACCACATCCAAGCGTTGTTCCTTTTTATAGATTATAAGCCAAGTTTTCAATACATAAGGTAGAAAATGCTGCCAACCCATTTTACTCCATAAGTATGTGTTGTGGTTGTTGTTATATGTGTGTGTGACTGAGGGATATTTAAAAAATTACATCCCAAGCTTTACTAACCAGAGTTAGTGATAAGCCGTATATGGCCTAAAAACAAGAAAAGAAAAATACATTTATGAACGACAGATTAAAAAAGGGTCAAAAATATATCTCTTCTTGCAAATTTGTAAACGTCTGTAATGTTTCGGGTGTGCTTTTATTGGTAATATTATCCACCTTACACATCCAGTACAAATTCTGTGGGCCAAGTGGATCACAGGTTGAGAACCGTAGTTGTAGTGACTCAATTAACTTTGCCCATTTCCGCCCTTATTAGCTGCTCTGTGGTAAGAAGCTGAGGGGGCAAAAAACTCTTTAGCTTGAACAGGATTATTGACTCTTCGCTCTCCTATCCCCGTTAGTCTGCTATTACAACGTCTTCACCTCACCATCCACCGGATATGTCTATTTCGGCCTGTCAGTTTGCATCTATCTCCTCCAACCTCACCAGTCAATTTACCATATTTCTTGCAACATAAAATAAACAAAGAGATATCTCATCTACTCGTACTCCATTTATATATATATATATATATATATATATATATATATATATATATATATATATATATATATATATATATATATATATATATATATATATATATATATATATATATATATATATATATATATTCCTTATAAGGGAGTAGCCAAACCAAAGAGCATGCATTCACTATAGACTAAACATGCCTCGATCACTCTTGTTAGCTCCTTGGGGATAAAGGGTTCCAACCATCCTGCTTGGGTCTTCCACAGTGTAATTGGCACAGGACCTTCTGCCGTGAACCCTGCCAGCCATAGTTGGTTTACCCCTACCGCTTCATATCATGGCAGCCTCCCAACATCCACCTGTTCCTGTTAACTTCGCTATCAGATTAGAGGAATTCCTCTAGCCAACGTCAACTACAAGCATATACATTCTTTTCTCAATCATTCCTATCTATTCCACCATCTCTTCATTGCCCCACGAATACCAATGATCTTTTCACTCCATCCATCCTTCTCATTCTAAGTTTTCCTTATGTCCTTATTCTAATTATTTCTACATTCCACACACTTAAGTAGTTGTTCAATACGCTTTTTTTTTCCATCTGTTCAAACCACCTCAATACTCTCTGATTTAATTTATCCAACAGCTTTTTTCAATGCCCGTTCCCTGCCTCAACTCTTCATTGCTCATTATACCTATTCAAGGTACAACAATTTTTCTCAATCACCTCAAGTCCATTACATGCAAATTGTTCTTTTCAGCCTATCTTGTATTCCAAGTCTTATAAAAAATGCCTATCTACGATAGTATTGAGACTGTAAAAGGCCTGCCACAAACACAGATAAATAAACTTACAAATACACAGTTAAAAGAGGCACTAGCAACTGCATTAGGTGAATATAAAGATGAACCTTCAAATGCAACATTATTGCAAGAAATAAGGAATTTGAAGAAGGATATAGAAGAGATTAAATCTGTCAAGGATAAAGTTACTGAATTATCGTCAAAATTAGATCAAGCTTGTTCCGTAATAAATCAACAACAGATGTTTATGGAATCGTTGGATGCCAGAGACAGACAGAAAAGATTATTATTACTGGAGTCCCAGAGGAAGACGACGAATTAGGAGACAGTGATCAAGCAAAGGTGAAAAATATTCTTGAAGCAGTAGGCTATGATGAACATTGTGATACCTCCGAGTGGGAAATAAGAAGACTTGGCCGAGAAAATGATAGAAAAAAGAGGCCAATACTTTTAGTTGTAGATGACCAGAAGAGGAGAAAATCCATTTTGGATAATGCAAAAAAGCTGAAGAATAAACAGGCTCCCTTTTCATCTATATATATATATATATATATATATATATATATATATATATATATATATATATATATATATATATATATATATATATATATATATATATATATATATATATATATATATATATATATATATATATATATATATATATATATATATATATATATATATATATATATATATATATGAAACAAGATGTACATCCTGCTGTAAGAAGAGAGCTTGCTCGACTACGGAAGAGGGAGAAAGAAGAAAAGGAGAGACCAGAAAATCAAGGTGTTAATATCCATTACGACAATCAGCGTCGTATATTATTACGTGATGGTGAAATTATTGACAGGTATGCTCCTTCGTATTTTTAAGATGTGCACAAAATAGCGTATTTACCAGTGAGCTCAATATGTGTTGTTGGAATATTGCAGGTGTCAAGGACAAATTGAACAATTCTGATATTTTATCATATATTCTCGGGTTTCATATCGTGTGGCTTTTGGAAATAAAAACTATTGCTCGTATTAGTGTACCAGGATTTTACACTTATAACCCCTCTAAGTACTGTGGTAATAGGGGAGGCGTTGCAATGCTTGTAAAATGCTCGCTTTCAAAATATATAAAAAATGTAAATGTAAATGTTGAAGGTCAAATTTTGCTAGAATTGTCATGTTTTCCAGGCTTTGTATTTGGTGGGGTATATATACCACCGAATGACTCTCCTTATTTTCAGCCAGCTTGTTTTGGTAACCTAAGCGCAGTTGTGAATGAACACAATAAGGTTGTACTAATGGGTAATTTGAATTCGCGTGTAGGTATACCTATTCTTTATGATGAAAGTTTCAAATCGTACAAATATGAAGGGGTAATAGATACAAGTGTGAATGAAAATGGGAGACAATTGCTGAACCTTTGCCGTGGCAGCACAATGGTGATAGGTAATCAGCTAGTATATAAGGATAAAAGGTTAGAAGGAGGTTTATCCTTTAAAAGAGGATCAAATTGGATATCTGAGATTGATGTATGTGTCTTAAAAGAAAATACACTGAAATATGTAAAATCTGTTGAAATGAACCAGAATATTGTAGGATCTGACCACGCCCCACTAATGGTTCAACTTGATCTTAATGATATTCAGGAAACAGTGCCATCCTTGCTGATGGAGAGGGCTTTAAATTTAGGTAGTTCTTGCTATAATGTTCAATATATTGAAAACAGTTACA
Source organism: Halocaridina rubra (assembly GCA_037179515.1). Classification (NCBI taxonomy): domain Eukaryota; kingdom Metazoa; phylum Arthropoda; class Malacostraca; order Decapoda; family Atyidae; genus Halocaridina; species Halocaridina rubra. Next base: position 12,207 of record JAXCGZ010003978.1, read on the forward strand.
CAATCCGGGGTCCTTCCCATAAGAATGTAGACTTGGATAGATTCAAATTAGTCATGAATGAAACTCAGCCCCCAGAATTATTTGAAATTCATAATGAGAACATTTTTAATATTTTAGAGACAGATAATAAGATTATCAATAATGTAGCAAGAGACTGCAGAGTTTTTCAATCTGGGGAGTTAGAGTTTAATGGATGGGATCAAGACCACCCTCGATGGAGGAGAATATTTGAAAAAAATGATCCAAAAATTATATGGAAATCTATTAACTGGAATGGCAATGTGGTGGAACCCAATGATGTGCAACCTGAAGATGTCAATTTCAAATTGCATTTCGAAAATTTGTTTAATCCGCCGACAGTTAATCCTAATCAAATCATTGATGTGTCAGACTCACCTAATATTCCCATATTGGATGATCCCTTTACTGCTCAAGAGTTAGACATGGCAGTGCAAAGTATAAAAAAAGATAAGAGTTATATTGGAATGTGTCCTGGTTTATTTACGATGCTACCACAGACATGGTTATCCTTTTTCCTTACAATTTTTAATTTCCTTTTCTTAAATGTCCTTTATCCATTTGCTTGGTGCCACAATAAACTGATCACTCTATTTAAATCTGGGGATAGAAGAGATTGCGGAAACTATCGGGGCATAAGTATAATGAACACCTTCGCAAAAATCTATGATATGCTTTTGATGAGACGGTTAAGTTTATAGTTTAATATAGATAAGTGTCAGGCCGGAGCTCAGAAGGGTAGAGGGTGTATAGAGCAGATTTTGGCTTTAAGGTTACTGATGGATTATGCTGCTTGCAAGAAGCAAAAATTGTATATAGTTTTTGTGGATTTTAGTAAGGCGTACGACAGGGTACCAAAATATGATTTAATCGAGTGTCTCAAGTCGGTGGGATGTGGAAGGGTTATGTTGTCAGCTATCCAAAATATTTATTCATGTACAAAAAGTGTGTTAAAATCTGCTATAATAACAACATCTATAGGTATACGCCAAGGAGCTCCTACGAGCTGCATTTTGTTTGTCATTTATATGGATAAAATGGTGAGAATGATTAAAGAAAAAGTGAGAATTGGTGGTTTTTTGGGAAATTTACATACTCTTTTAATGATGGATGACACGGTGATTGTAAGTACATCTCGTGAAAAGTGCATATCAAAACTTGAGGCTCTATTAGATTATTGTAATGCTTATGGTATGGTGATTAATGAAAAGAAGACAAAGTATTTTGTTGTTAATGGAAAAGACAGAGATAAAGCATCAATAGTGATAAACAACATAAAAATAGATTATTGTAAAAAGTATCTGTACTTAGGTGCATGGTTTACTGATGATGCAAATATGCACTCAGTACTTAAACAGCATGAAATCGATGGTACGGCAACAGTCAATAAGTTTAGTATATTCTGCATAAATAACATGAGTATGCCCTATGCATATAAGGTTAAAGTTTTTAAAGCTGCTTTGAGTTCTTCACTTTTGTATGGCTCTGAGAGTTGGTTCACAAGTAATTTAGCTTGCATGGAAAAACTTCATAACAGGGCAGTAAAGTGTTTATTGGGAGTGAGAAACAACACTCCAATATCCTTATGTTTAATAGAAAGTGGTTTGGAAACTTTAGTACATGAAGTTAATGAAAGAAGAAGGGGATTTTTAACCAAATAAATGCAACAGGTTAACAATGAAGAACCTTTCTATGTGGTATTTGACATCTGCAGACGGGAAAATACACCTGGTTATCAATTCTTAGATTCATATATTGCAAATAATGTGGAAGCTTCTGCTCTAAGTGGAATAAAATCTGTAATACTGAATAAACCCGAAGGTGCCACAAAATATCTTACATATAGACAAATTTTAAATAGTCAGTTGACAGTACATAAAGTGTATAGTAGCAAAGAGTTTGTACCAGATTATTTGCGAATGGCATTCACAAGGTTAAGAGTAATGTCTCATGAGTTGCGTGTAGAGACTGGAAGGTGGAGCAGAACACCAAGAGAAATGAGAGTATGTGCTTGTGATCAAATGGCAGTTCAGAGTGAAGAACATGTGCTAATTGAGTGTCCTTTCTCCCAACCAGTGAGACAAAAATATAATATGTTAAACTATCTGAGTGTCCAATCACTTTTGAATGAAGAGCTTCATATTACCGAGTTGTGTCAATATATTTATGAAGTACTAAAGTTGTACAGATAAGGAAGAGATTCAACCTTGTAATGAGGAAAGCATTTATTTTTTGTATGTATAGGTTAATTTGTAATATTTGGATGTATTCTATTCTTCTAACTGTATTTCAGAATTAGGCATTAAGATAAATATGATTATTTACTTTTGTTGGTAAGTTTGTGATAATATGTGTATTGTTCTTTAGGCTAAGAATTTTTTGATGGACAAAATAGTTTCTATTACTTATGCTATTTTGTCCAAAAACAAAAAAATTAATATATTTTTGTAATACTTTTGTAATATTTTGTCAATAAACTATATATATATATATATATATATATATATATATATATATATATATATATATATATATATATATATATATATATATATATATATATATATATATATATATATATATATATATATATATATATATCATTCTCTGTTCATTTAATCGTAATTAGCTATTTCTCATTACAATTTTTCCCACCTAAACATTTACTCGCTTCCTTCACTCTATGACTTACCTCTGCACCCAGTGACCCATTTCCTGCCATGAGATCCCAGAGACTTGTAACTCTCACCTTGCATCTGCCAACTTTAACACTCCTCGTTAATCTCAAGACTTTACTTTCCCAACATTCACCTGTAATTTCCTTCTGTCACACACCCTAACAAACTCAGTCACCAAATGCTTCTTTTCATCCTTAGAATCAGCCACCAGTGGCATGTCATTTCCAATTAGCAACCGATTTATTGTTCAACCTTCAAGTCTCACAAACCAATTACAAAGTCAGTGGAGTTAGGAGAGCAGTAGCAGAAGCAAAGAAATATAATGATCTTCAGCCAGTGAACACTGATATTAGAAGATTAAATGTCCATGAGCTTTCCAATAGGCGTGTTAGTGTTACAGTAGACGCAGAGTTCACCTTTGGAAAGGAAATATGACTTGAAAATGATCATGGGAAGCACGACTAGACAGTTGGATTTCAGAGAAAAGCAGGAGGTTAAGGAGGAAATACCGAAGTGCTGTTCCACATATGAAAGATTAAAGTTCTGTCCCCAGATGTTAGAAAAGTGCATAGTAAACTAAACACCTATTGGGAGGTGCAGGGTTACTACCACTAGGGGTGTCCACCCTCACGCCAATAATGGAGTCAACAAGATCTCAACTATTTCTTAGAACCCTTCATTGCTGGGTAATGGGGAACATGAGTTTTGATCCTTTCAAATTTATAAAAATGATTAGATAAAAAAAATACTGTTCATTAAAAACCTTTTACCATAATTAATTAATACATAAAAATTTTTGAAGGATTCTTAACACGATGTTTTACTCTTATCAGTAAGTGATCTACTTAGTTTGGTAATGAAAAGAACAAATCAAAGGACGTGGTTTTTTACAATTGTTGTAAGTGGTAAAACAAAAATAAATTGGTCCAATCTTCTGTTCACATCAAAGAGGAAAATCTTCTATGTAACTGTTTATTTCTTAAGTAAATCCGTTATAATTTTCAAGTGTGGACCCATTTTTAAATTTTACTTTCATACTTTATGTATATGTGTATACAGTATTGTGATTCAACATATGTAATTTTAACTTAGCATTGTCTCTGTTAAGCATAATTACATTTTAGTAAATAATAATAAAAAATTCCTGACTACAGTTTCTTTATCTACTGCCTAATCTGTACAGCAGTCTAATCAGGACACTTTCCTCCAGTCGACTGATTGTTTACATTAGACAGAATTTACTGTGTGTGTATATATATATATATATATATATATATATATATATATATATATATATATATATATATATATATATATATATATATATATATATATATATATATATATATATACCTTTCATCCTTCAAAAAGCAGATCTATCGTCATCTCAGAGCCTAGTCCTCCATATCTCTGGGTCCTCTTTACTTTGACTTTTTTTCTGTCTGTCGTTTTCCTTTGTGTGACATTACCTCATCTCTGCCTTGCCCTTAACCTTTTTCTCTTCCTTCGTCTTGGTATTTTCTCGTGCCTGGGCCTTTGTTGATGAGGGCAGTTTCTGCCTGTCCCGGTGTCACACTCTTAAAAAAAAAAAAAACATATATATATATATATATATATATATATATATATATATATATATATATATATATATATATATATATATATATACATATATATATATATACATATATATATATATATATATATATATATATATATATATATATATATACATATATATATATATATATATATATATATATATATATATATATATATATATATATATATATGTGTGTGTGTGTGTGTGTGTGTGTGTGTGTGTGTGTGTGTGTGTGTGTGTGTGATTACCTAATTGTGTTTACGGGAAAGAGCCCAAAGCTCGTATCTTCCCGTCTCCTCATCGCTTCCATTTTATACTTAGTGATACTTATCATACCTGTCCTTAAAGCTATGGATTGAGATAGCATTAACTACCTCCTCGCTTAGCCAATTCCAATTATCAACTACTCTTACACTGAAAAAGTATTTCCTTACATCCTGCAAACAAGTTTTCTTACCAAGCTTCAAACTATGACCTCTAGTTCTAGAGCCAGCCATATCAAAATATCGATCCCTATCCACTCTATCATAACCATGAAGGAATTTAAAGACTGTCACCATATCCCCCCTCACTCTTCTAGCTTCGAGTGATGGTAAGTCTAATTCCCTCAGCCTCTCATCATAACTGAGATTGCGTATTTCTGGCACCAGTTTCGTGGCATGTCTTTGAACTTTTTCAAGCTTAGCTATGTGCTTTTTCAAGTGCGGATTCCAAAAGGGGGCTGCATATTCGAGTTTTGGCCTCACATAGGTTACATAAATATTTCTGAACATTTCCTTGTCCATGTGCCTGAAGGCTACCCTTACATTTGATAAGAATGCATATGCTGCCCTTACTATGCCATTTATATGTATTTCTGGAGACATATCTGCCAGTATGTTTACTCCTAGATCTCTCTCATTTTCTGTCTCTTGAAGTTGTACTCCAGCCACCGAGTAGTCAAGCTTAGGCCTTCTTGCACTTGTACCCATTCTCATTACCTTACATTTTGAAGTATTGAATTTCATTAGCCACTTTTCTGACCACTCATGCAGATTATTTAGATCCTCCTGAAGTTCTCTACCATTGTTCTCGTTTTTTACTTTCTTCACAATCTTTGCATCATCTGTAAACATATTCATGAATGAATTTACAGCCTCTGGTAGGTCATTTACATATACAAGGAACAAAAGTGGCCCTAAAACTGAACCCTGTGGAACTCCACTACTAACTCTTCTCCATTCAGACACTGAGTGTCTTACTCTAACCCTCTGTTCCCTTCCTTCTAAGTAAGTTTTTATCCATTCCAAAACATTTCCACCTATTCTAGCCATTGATTGCAGCTTCCTAATAAGTCTCCCATGTGGAACAGTGTCAAACGCTTTCTGGAAGTCTAGGAATATGTAATCTGCCCAGCCCTCTCTTTCCTGTAAGATTTGGCTTACCTCATCATAAAATTCTAATAAGTTTGTTACTGTTGATCTACCTTCTCTGAAGCCATGTTGCCTCACTGACAAAAAGTTGAAGGATTCCAAGTGAAGAGAGATATGTTTCCTTAGTAGTTTCTCCATAACTTTGCAAACTATGCTGGTCAAGGAAACTGGTCTATAGTTCAGAGCCGTATCCCTCCTTCCCTTTTTGAAGATAGGTATCACATTTGCTTGTTTCCAGCATCTTGGAATCTCCCCTGACTCCAGTGACTTTTTAAATATGATACTTAGTGCCACTGATATTGAGTTTGCGCATTTTTTAAGCACATGAGGGGATATGTCATCAGGACCTGTAGCTTTATGAACATCTAAATCCATCAGCGCTTTGCATACCTCTGTGGCTGTAAGGTTGATGTTCTCTAATACCGGCCCTTGAGCTTCTATCACTGCAATCTGAGGGGGTAGGGTATTTTCTACTGTAAATACCGACTGAAACTCATTGTTCAATTCTTTGCAGATCTCTTCATCCGTCTCAGTGATGCTTCCATCCGCTCTCTTTAGCCTTAAAACCTGTTCTTTTACCTTTAGTTTTCCTCTGATAAAGCTGTGGAAAAGCTTGGGATTTTCTTTAGCCTTCCTGGTGATGTCCCTCTCATAGTCTCTCTCTGCCTCTCTCCTTTTATTTAGGTAGTCATTTCTTGCTCTTTTGTAGGTTTGCCAGGCATTTATGTTTTTTCTCCTCCTATTCCTTTTCCAGCATTTGTCTCTCCACTCCTTAGCTCTTTTACACCCATTATCAAACCATTTCTCTCTGGCATGAATTACACCTACTTTGGTGACAGGTATGCAGCAATCTACTATCTTCCCATATTTCTCACAAAAGATGTCATACATTTCTTGTACAGATTTGTTGTAAAATAAGGTTCTCCAGTCAAGAACTGCAAAAAGCTCATTCATTTTGATGTAATCTCCTTTCGGATAGTTCCTCCTCATGTCCTCAGTGCCTCTACTCTCAGGAAGAATATCTTCAATGATATACTCCATCAACAACACACAGTGGTCACTCTTTCCAATTGGTGGTACATACTCAATTTTTTCAATATCTAACACATTATCTGTGAACACTAGATCAAGTAGTGATGGTTCATCCCCACCCCTGGCCCTTGTTGGTTCCATTACATGTTGGTGTAGGAACTTCCCTTGTACGCAATCTAGGAATCTTGCCCCGAATGAGTCCTCACCACTGTGTGGGTCAAGATTTATCCAATCTATCTCTTTATGATTAAAGTCTCCCATAATCAAAATCCTACATTTTTTTCCCGTGCCATGTTAAAAACTGAGTTTATGACTTCAATAGTACCTATATGACTTTCCTCATAAACTTCAAGCCTATTTTGGTTCCTTGGTGGGTTGTATACAACAGTTATTATAATGCTCTCTGACCCAGTATTTATGCGAGCAACAAGAAATTCCTTGAACTCACTTTCTATAGCCAAGTTTATTTCTTCAACTTGAATCCTTTCACTTATGAGCAGTGCTATCCCTCCACCAGTCCTCTCAGATCTTTCAACCCTTAGTATTCTGAAGCCCTTAGGAAAAACTGTGACACTTATTATGTCCTCACTCAACTTAGTCTCTGTAATTGCTACTATATCTGCCTTACTGTTGTGAATCCTATCTTTTAATTCTACTGCCTTACCAGCTAATCCATCAGCATTTGTGTATAACAACCTTAATGAGGCCCCATCCCCTGATCTTCTGTGTGTGCGTCTATATTTACCTATTCCATACTCATTGATACTTGAAAAGTTTTTGTAGAGTATATTCCCAATCTATGCAGTCACCTTTAGGCAATGCACATAACTGAATATATGAATGTGCAGTTATATATTTCATGTACATTATCATCAGTAATTCTGGAATGAAAAAAATGAGGCAGCTAGCATTTACCAATTATATACCACAGTCCTTTATTTATTTACATGGTTCATACAGTACATGTATTACCAGGACTTGCCATTTTAACATTTTAGTAAATTGTGCTCATTCAAAACAATGAGAATTGCAATTAAGTACTTTTATATAATGTGAATTTAGCTGTATTTATGACTGGAGCAATTTCTGCCATCATCTCTTGTTCAACTGTTGACACAATGCTACTTAAAGCAAGGTATGTTGTCATAAAAAATATCTACCATAATGTAAAGCAACACTTTCACTTGATTAAGTTTATGCATAGTAGACTGCATTTCGGAAGGCGCAGTAAACTTTGCATTTTTTATGATGACAGCATATATTTGCTAAGATATTCATCATACACCATTTATATCATATGAAAACTAGTCATCCTCTGTTTGCATACTAGACACTGTAGTTATGCAAATGACACTCACATATCAATGAAACATTTGATACTGATATGTGATTGTAAATTTGCACATGCCTCCCTTAGGATATCTTCAGACTCCAACATTTAAAAGCCTTATTTTTTATCACGAGGAATTCTTCTAACTGAAAATCACATCTGGATAGCTTCTACACTTCGGTACCACACCGTATTACTTGTGGTATTGTGTGTAGAAAGCTGACGAAACAGGGCAACTGATTATCCAAGCCTTATGGGTATAATATTACTGGCAACCATATTTTGAGGAACACACTGACGTTGGTTATTGTAAGTTTCATCCTGTAAAGAAAGTTCATACAAGTAATGGCATGAACAACTATTGCACTAATCTCAATAGTGTTAATATCATCGGTCCTTTTAAGAACTGGAATTATTAACACTGATATTTTTTGCTGATAGAGAAATACTCTTAGTTCTTAATCATAAATTACACATCCCTCCATAGAGCTATGCTCTCTTATACTATATTAGTAATCAAACATAAATATCAACATACAAGATGTTCAGCAGAGTTAGTTTATTGTTCACCTCATACTGTGCATAGCTAGAATTACACTCGTATGTGTCATCTACAATTATCTTTATCAGTAATAATGGAGATGTTTGGTAGTGGAGCCATGAAATAAAAAAAAAAGATATATCAAATATATCAAGTTAACAAATGAAGCCTCAAAAGAAAAACATAATCAAATTAAAACTAGATTGCTACATTACCACAGTCTACATAAAAAAAAAGTATATAATCGTAAACTTACTCTAGGACAAGGTGGTTGTGGTTTAATTGGTGGAGCAGATCGTGATTGCCTTCCTGCCTCCCTCTCAGGTGAAAAACTCAATGGTGCAGGTCCTTCGAAATGAGGAGGGCCAAGAGGAGGTCTTGATGGTGATCTTGGAGGTAATATTCTAATGCAAAAATGATGAGTTCTTAACATATGTGTTATTAGATGCATCAGGTATGTATATGAGGCAAAATAATGTACAGGAAACTTCATTTTGAAGACTGTATATTAAACTGTGCATAGGACGCTGATTATATGGAAATACAGGATTTCCTAGCATATTCTGGAAATAAATAAGTTTTTAATGTTCAGAGCATCAATCTATTCATATAATGTAAAATGGAAGAAAAAGTTATATACTAACATATCTCTGCACTTAGCATTGGCACCTATTTGTGCTCCTGCCCTGCAGGCAACCAAACGAGTATCAAATATGTTTCCAGGCGTAAAATGTGCCAAGGGAATATCTCTTCGTAGTCTTCTTTTATTTTTAATGTTTTCAGCTGCCGTTGCTCCCCATGATACCGCAGACATGGAATCAATGATTGCTACTACTCTGAAAATCATAAAAGTGAAGACGTTACCTGAAAAAGTATTAGGAACCATATTTGAAAAATTCAAAAGTAATCATCCGGACATCAGGCAAGCGTTGAGATTCAAATTCATGATGAAAAAGTATTGCAGGATTAGATGATAAAATATCACTTATTCTTAGAATACAAAGCAATGCTATGCATAGTAAAATTACTTGCAATACTTTCTAAAGTAAATGTTAATATGGTACTTATTTTTTGGCTGAACGATGATTTTAACTAACTTTAAAGACACTTACGTTTTAGCAAACTGAATACCTGATGCTGTTGAATTGAATTTCTGAGCAATTGGCACACTGATAATATCTGACATTTGAGAGCTAAATACTCCATCTGTACGTCCAGAGACTCTAATTTCTGTGGCAAGATGTCCTTTTATCAATTCTGTTTCAGGTATATTCTGATACTTTCTAGAAGAATGGGAAACAAGAGGAGCAGCATACAATTTCTTCGATGGTGTCTGAAGCTCGATACGTTCCTCAGTAACTCTGTCAGCAGTAACAGGGCCCAGTAAGACTGGACTATATGAAACTGAAATACCTATAATATCACCATCTGTATTAGGCTCTGCTTGGAATGGAAGAAACCTACTATGCAATGCTCTCTGACTAGCAACATTAGAGGGAATTGAATTAATTGGAAGAACGTTCGGTTTTACAAAAGAAAACTCATCTTGAAATTTGGGAATAAATGGGCCATAAAACGTCTCAAAGTCAGCTAGCTGTCTTGCATCAAGCACAAGGTATCCTGAATCTTCCAAAGTTGAGCAAACGCCTCGTAACTGACTGAGAGCTAATGTATACCATGTGCCCTGTGGACAGACTCCTCTCTGTAAACAACAGGCATTTTGTCGCAGTTATTCATTCCATATTTACATCAGTAAGAGAGCTGAAAGCATTTTTCATTCACGAAAAGATGTTTTATTAATAAGAAGTAAAATACTTATTCATGTACTAATTTATGGGATATACCAGAATAAAATATCCCAATTTATCAAGCAAAGTACAGCCAATTAGAGTTTATGAATAATGTTAATACTGGGCATAACTGCTAGAGAAGAATCAGATTGAAGATTACAAAGGTAATGTAAGTACCTGCCCAACAGCATAACAATTGCCATCGCCAGCAAAAGGAACTAGCAAATGTTGCTGCAAACTGCGTTGTAGATTTTCCCTTCCACATGGATCATCCAAGCACTCTCTTGGAGATCTGAAGTTCCGGAACCAGAAAACCTAAAATTATAAACATATGTGCATTATTTTGTGCATGTATGGTTGCAGAAGTATTCCTTTCAGTGCATTTTGCATTACATATCCAAGAATGCTAAATTACCAGTAATTAAATATTAGTTCTCTGAAAGTAGTTATCATGATTATAGTTAGAGTAGTTGATTTCTGACTCCAATTATAAATTAGTCATTGTTCAATACCTGCCCTGGAGGACATGAAGAAGCTGCACTTAGCATGGGCTCACATCCTCTATCTTCTAAATCGTCATCGTCACTTTCATACGTACCTTCTGGGCATTGACAAATAGGTGTTCCAAAACTCGTTTGGTATAGTTGCTTGCCACCTATAAAATACAGAAGATAAGATGAAAATGAATTCGTATACATTGTGTAATACATCAATTACCTCATCTTCCTTTACTGATGCTGACAATAGCTAGACATGCTTAAGAATGAGATTTTTCAATCGTTAAACCGAAAAAAAATGCCACAACAGGGTTAGAGTTATGAATGTGAAATATATATGAATAGGTTTTGCTTATCATGTACTAAAATAACGAAGATGAGTGTAGAGATCGTATCCTAGAGCTATATTTATTTATTCTGAAGTACTTATATATATTTACCTTGACATATTTGTTGATCTCTTGGATCATGACAAAGCTGATTACTGAATACAAATATCCTATCTGGAGAACACAGACGAGGGGCACAGTACCCTTTCAAGGTGACTGGATTCAGAAGGATAAACTCTCTGGACATACAAGGCCCCTGTGTCAGGAGCTGGTAGCACTGCCCATTCGGTAGACGCACCTCATCACGTGGACAGTTGTCGACTGGAGGAGCATTAGGCCCTGAAAGGCAACAAAATTATTATAATAATCAAAAACCTACTCAGTAACAATAAAACATTTTATTTCAAATCAAATACAAGCATTAATTATGGCTACATATGACACTCATTACTAATCAAATACTGAATATGGAAAGCTCTAGTATAGCTTCTGTTAACTGATTAAGGCTTGAATACTATTAAAGTTATTTTAAAGCATTTAGTATTTAAGTTGTCTGAACTAATGGGTACTTAAAAAAGTAATGAAAACATACACTGAATGACCAAGAAGACATCATTAATAATTGTACAATATATTTACAACTGAAAGTAATTTCCCCTTGAAAGGTTACTTTTGACATTTTATGTGGAAAGGTACTTGTCTGTGGTAATTTTTCATGAGCATAGCTATTAAAAATAACAATAAAACAGAGAAAACAATTTTTTTTTAAGAGTGTGACACCGGGATAGGCAGAAACTGCCCTCATCAACAAAGGCCCGGGCACGAGAAAATACCAAGACGAAGGAAAAGAAAAAGTTAAGGGCAAGGCAGAGGTGAGGTAATGTCACACAAAGGAAAACGACAGACAGAAAAAACAGTCAAGTAAAGAGGACCCAGAGATATGGAGGACTAGGCTCTGAGATGACGATAGATCTGCTTTTTGAAGGATGAAAGGTCATAATAGCTAGGAAAGACAGAAGGAGGAAGAGAGTTCCAGAGTCTGGAGGTAGATGGGAAGAAGCAGTCGCTGCACCGACCAATCCGCGAGCTACAACTCTCCACACAGTACCTTCGTAGAATGAAGGAGTTGTAGGTATTCTTGATGCATTTTGAGGAACTTCTGTAGATACCTGAAGTACACTTCTATGAAGAGAATAAACCTGAAAAAAATTCATGATTGTACACTGAAATTCTGAACATTTCACAACATTCACTCGGTTAAACAGATATATAGGGAGCCTGTAACTCCAAAGAAAAATCTGATAACCTTGAAGATTATTCAAACAGTTCATTCAAGAATATAATAGTAAAACAGCAACATATATATCACATAGAAGCTCGAGCATGTAACAATATTCAATACAAACCATTATCAAGTAGGAGAGATTAATGAAGAAAATGATCAGTCTTGGTGAGACCATGGCTTCGACCTCTGAAGGAGGTGACTGGAAGATCTAATAAGGACCTCATGAGATGTTATTGGGTGTAGAGTTCTGTAAGTAACAGCAATATTGGATGAGTCTGTTCTCGGAGTTGACATATTTATGAACGTGTTTAAGTAATATTTCACAGTAAATATGCAATAATGATAAATAGAAAAGAAATATATATACATGAAAAAAGTAAACACGTGAATCTTAAAAAAAAATACATATATTCATTAAATTAGATGCATAAGAAAACAAAGTGCATAAAAAAAACAAATACTTCAAGTGGTCACACCCCAAAATGATAATTCATCACAGCTTGAAATATTCTGAGAAGATACAGTGCATGTTTATAACCACAACAATATAACTTACCAAGCAGCTTCAGTTTCTGAATAGGGCTAAATTCCTGTTTCTGACGACTTTCACTCTTCCCATCATTAGCCGTTCCCAAGTACTGTACTGTACTTACTCTTGAGATAGGAGAGAACAAAAAATATATATATACAGTATGTATATATGTGTGTAATTACCTAATTGTAATTACCTACTTGCGAGAGAGAGAGAGAGAGAGAGAGAGAGAGAGAGAGAGAGAGAGAGAGAGAGAGAGAGAGAGAGAGAGAGAGAGAGAGAGAGAGAGAGAGAGAGAGAGAGAGAGAGGAGAGAGAGAGAAATTCACTAGTGATAAGATATGCATATTATATATGATGCCTACTCAATATTCACTGTAAGTTGATCAACAGATTAATACTGACGAATACATAAAGTGGAAAAAAAATGAGCTACCCTTCTTTCCTGTGGGAGGGATTGCCATTGTTCTTGAATTTGAAAGGTATCGTCTACTTATCTATCACTATTAATTATGACCTATGATGTAAAGATTATCTGCAATGCCTCTATTATAATACTGTATGTGATAGTGAACTTTAAAACGTGCATCAAAGAATGAGATTTAGGTGAACAAAATATTATAAAAAATTTACATACAGTCACAGAGCTTTTCATAATTTATTCATATTATATTAACATCAACCTCTCAATAACTTTGTACAGTATACAGTACTAGTTTACCAAAAATAATATCCTCACCTATTGTTATAATATCTATTCATGTCAAATATTCTGTAGCGAGACATAAGCAGTTATATCAATAATAATAATAATAATAATAATAATAATAATAATAATAATAATAATAATAATAATAATAATAGTAATAATAATAATAATAATGTGATATATCACAAAGTATTCTTTGGAGAAGTCACGGACAAATTATTGATTCTAAGTATAGTAACTTATATAGAAAAGGGTGAAAGGGGATCTTAGGTTATGCAACTACCAACAAGAAGTAATTCACAAAACCTTTGAATTTCAAGGAAATGGCTCTAAATGTCTATGAATAACGGATGAATTGGTAGTTTGAGCGAACAAATTTCCTCAAATGTTTAAGTATTGTGTCCTCCATGTTTTTTGTTTCTTTTTTTTAATGTTACAACCTTCCTTAGAAACCGAAGGTACAATGAGACAAGAAATAGTGTGTACAGATTACTAGATTTGTACTGCATCATATCAGAGTTTACAATCAAATCACATCATCCTTTATATATATTCAAGTAATATATTAGGCATAGAGATAAATAGTATTAAGTACAGTAATCTATAATTCCATGACCCCTGTAAGGTCAAATATCACTGTCAGGCATATTTTGGCATTTTTCTTTGTGATCTGGGGAGTCTAGAGCATCACGTATATTCAACAGTTCAATTATTAAGTGAAAGGATTGGGTACTGATAGGAGGCCTGACCTAGTTTTTTTTTTTCTTTTTTACTTTCGCCTATACTGGTATATCTAACCTTCTCTATTTTGTAGTGCAGAATGTAATTGCCTCAACACATCTGCTGCTTCTTTTCCTTCTCACCTTTGCAAGTTGCTTTCTGGAGTTTGTTTTATTTGCTTTACGTTCTACCTAAAGGGCTACTTTTTCTGGGCTAGGATGTTGGAAGCTTGTGACGCTACGAAGGAAGGGTTTAACAGCTACTTAATCATAATAATAATAATAATAATAATATAATAATAATAATAATAATAATAATAATAATAATAATAATAATAATAATAATAATAATAATAATACCAGGATATCTGATTTCGAGAAAAAAACTGCGGTATACAATCAATGCAAAGTTCTTATGCCTTTAGTAAAATTACTTGTATTTAAATTCAAGGACCTCATGAGGGATTGGAACCTGACTTTTATCAGCGGTTAGGTTAGTGTTTGGTTAGAATTTTGAGCTTGTTCTTTATCAATAGCGACCAAGTAAAGATTACGGACTTACAAACATTTCAAGTCGCAATTCTTTATGAGCTCCAGCTTTAATATTTTAAACCTGTCATTTATTATGGAAGCCACCTAAAGGCATATAAGTAATTAAGTAAAGTAGTTTGTTATAATAGGATAAAACACAACGTTTAACGAATGCAAGTAGATCTTTTTAGAGTCAACTTACCAGCAAGATTACAGTAATCCTCAGTACATTAGGTATCTGTGCCTGATAAGATGGTAAATGTAGAGGTTTTCTCAGATTATGTACCAACCTTTAATTCTGCATTTCATAATTCTTAATTTCATACATAACTCATTAAAGGAATGAATTCACTAACAACCGCGAAAAATAATAGATTTACACTATTTTTAGAATAAAACTATTGCTGTAGTATAACACGTGTTCAGTTAAAGCAGGTGTTTTTATCTACAAATAGAGGACTCATACCGGTCATTTTACAACGTTACACACCAGTTCTAATCATAACAAACATAATAATCAACTAGTGTCACAGTTACATATTACAATGAAGACTTTAATTGTTGCATTATAATTTCACAGAATATTTCTTCTGTCTGTTAACCAAACAATCACATTTTCACGCTTCGCAAGGTACAATCCCGTTGGTGACAAAAATTCTCAAATAAAGTAAATAATATATCCTTGTAGAGTACTACTATATATCATACATAATATCAGAATGAGCCACACCAGTTTGTAGACTGTCACCGTTCATGTTTGTACACTAAATGTTGTGTTCGAGGGAGGACCACATGCTTACACTCCACCTCTGACCCAAGAACTGACTCCGGTTTTTGAGTCACGGACACTAAACCCCGAAGCGGTCGTGTTTTTTTGTCCCTCCCCCCACGACCCCGAGTCTAATCTAACAAAGGTAGGTGAATTGTCTTATTTCGTGTTCACGAATGAGACAAATTATTATTATTATTTTATTATGAACATATCATGTTATGAATGTCTTACATTGTCATTATTGGAAAACGATAGATGGTATTATTTGCTTATGATAATAATTCACTGTGAAACACGTTAACAACTACAGAAAGAAGTTATAAATATTAAAAGGTTATCGACTACGTATTACTAAAGAAAAAAAAATGCATTGTAGTCTACAAAGCTTCCATACGGACGAAGTAGAGGTCGGGTTTGGAATTAGAAATTTAAATACCTGTACAGAAAAAAAGTTGTGAATATAAACCAAGGGGACGAAATTAAAGGTCACCCGTCCTACCACGTGCCAAGAATCTTTCATAAGGTAAGTTTGCCTGTGTGATAACCCATCATAAAAGTGAAATGAATAATTACCTGTTTAAGACTACTACACTTCCCTGAGTATATTACAACTGCATTACTGCATATAAGAAAACTTTTAATCACACATAATTAATAAAAAGTTTACTGGAATAAAATATACAGCCTCTCTGTTAGTGGGTCGCTCGGTGGGTTATCGAACGAAATAGTGTTGATACAGGTTTGAACTGAAGTCATGAAGCCTAGCGGATTGTGGGTAACCATTTGAGTCAGCATAGAACTTGCAGGATGTCTAAGAAGACTAGTGTAAATAAGGATGATAAGATTAGAACTGGTAGAAGAAATGACGATGGAGGTGCTGAGGACATAAACTTGGAGCTGTGGGCGGTATCAACAAGGATGATGACGTGAGGAAAGACAGTTGCGGCAAATGTGATATTGTTGTGAAAGAGAAAGAGAAAGCTATGCAATGCGAGTTATGAAACCCAGGATTCCATATAACTTTCAAATTCATGCCAGATAAGGTATTTGCAAGTGATTTATCAGCTGGAGATCAAATTACATGGTACTGCACTTAATGCAAAAGAGGTTGTGTGAAGCTATGCAAGCGCATGGATAAACTTGAGGAACAAAGTGAAATCCTTCCGAAAAAGTAGGATGAGATTGAAGGAGAAAATTAATGTCTTGACTGAAGTTATATGAAGGTAAGAACAATAACAAGGCCTTAGAGGTTAGGCCTGGAACCATTGAGGCCCAGTTTGTTGCACTCATTGAGAAGGCAGACAGATATAACCAAGACCGTAGTAACTAGAAATGAGGCTTGTTAATCAAGAAGTAAATGCTACCGGGTTTGAGGAGAAGGTTAACACATGTTCTGGTAATGGGATCACTTATTCAGATTCGGTTAGGAAGGAGGCTGTGCCAATACTACAGGACATTATGAAAGAGGAATTGGAGCTGCTTCAGAGAAGAAGGGAAAAAGATGCTATTAAACTGAAGGAAGAAATTAGAAACAAGACGAAAAATTTAGAGAACCCAAAGATTTTAAAGCCCGAAGAAGCAACATCATAATCTATGGTGTCCCAGAAAGTAATGAGAATGAAGGAGCAAGGCGAAGGGAAGATGGCCTGAGATTTACCAAGATATGAATTCAAGAACTTTTGAAATTGAAATATAGCGAAATAGCTTGAAGAAAGTAATTAGGGTGGGTAAGATGGAAAACAAAGCAGAGAGGCCTACACTACTGTTTGCTGGGTTTGATTCACCAAGTACTAAGCCACACGTCCTGATGCAAACCAAGAAATTGAAAGGCAAAGAGGATCATAAAGGCATATTTTTGCAACACGACCTCACAAGTGCACAGAGGGAAAATTAGAAAGAACTGGTGTCAGAGGTTAAACAAGAGGAACTTGATGGTGATCTGGAAAATTTTATATACAGAGTAAGAGGCCCACCGGGAAATCTAGTAGTGGAAAAAATCAGAAAGATTGTATAGGCAGAGATACACAAAATCCAGTAGCAAATGGTGGGAACAAAAACAGGATGTTTAATAAATAAAAAAAAATATTATGTTGTTGGTGTACAAATGCAGATACGTTGATAAACAATATGATTAAGTTAAGGGTGAGAGTTAATCAAGCAGAGATTATTCCAGGCTTCATAATGATTAATGAAGTGACTACCCCAGGTTGCCACCATGTCAGTTTGAACATTGATGAAGCTGTAGATCTTGACTTAAGAGGCCTAAATGGGCCTGCCTCCATTACCGCCATAAGGTTATATATATATATATATATATATATATATATATATATATATATATATATATATATATATATATATATATATATATATATATATATATATATATATATATATATATATATATATATGGAAGGAAAAGCCCATTAAATAAAACAACGAAGTGTTTTCTTTAATGGGCTTTTCCTTCCATTTTAGACTGTATGTTAACAGTTCAGTGTTATTAATATATATATATATATATATATATATATATATATATATATATATATATATATATATATATATATATATATATATATAATATATATATATATATATATATATATATATATCTTCAACATACATCCATATAGGTAAATACTCTATATAATTTTGTAGTCAGTCATCTATGCCACATTCAGTGTTTGAGAAGTCTTTTTAAGTACATTAAAACATAAATGAACATTATATGCAGAAAACACAAAATAAATGTACATAAACATTACAGACAGACAGATAGATAGAGAAATATCGTGTGTATTGCTATTATGAATAGTTGAAAATGCATAATAATTTTATCACATGCCAACCAAGAACAACAAATTACACATTGAAGGCCTTTATAATTTGAGTTATATAGCAAGTATGTGTTATTAACATACTGACACTTGGTACATATAACCAAAAAAGAACAAAGAAGTATGACAGAAGTATGACAGAAAAAGAACTACATCATTCTATGCCATCAATGCATTGATGCATAGCTCAAAAACTAATTAAACCAAATTTTTTGGCGCAACAGCTTAACTCCTGAAACACTATAGCAACCAAATATAAAATGTGAGGCCTCTCAGATAACTCTAACATGGAAAACAAAGACGAGCAAGGTTTGAAAACAACAAAAATGTAAAGTGCGTGGCTTTTTCTCCCTAGGCCCATATCAAAAGGTCATGTACCACCCTGTATGAGACATGTTGTAGTAGGAGAAAGTATATAATCATCTTAAGAAGGTATAAGTATATTTTACTACAAATTTATATTTTAACTGTACCTACAGGTTGCCTTTAATATATCACAAAGTAGCTTAAAACCATCTCCACTCCACTAACGGTACATATTAAGGACCTAGAAAATGAAACAAAAACATGAAAATATATTAATATACCTAAATTAATTTCAGTATGTTCACAGACAACAATGTGTCGTGACTAATATACGATGTATACAATATTTTTATAGTTCTAAATGTCTTACAAGTACATAGATATTACCGACTGAAAAAGCACAGAAATGTTCCTATTTGTAAAATGTACGCCAACGTTGTGTAATGTCACCATAGCTGTTTAATGTGTATATGGATGGAGTGGTAAGGGAAGTATATGAAAGAGTATTAGACAGAGGCTTGGAACTAGTGGGTGAGGATGGATGGTTGTGGACATTGAATCTATGGCTATTTGCGAATGATAATGTACTGGTGGCTGATACTGAGAATGAATTAAATCATTTGGTGACTGTGTTTGTTAGTGTGTGTGAAAGAAGGAAGTTGTAGGTGAATATTGGTAAAAGTAAAGTCATGAGATGCAAGAGGAGTGTTAATGTTGGCAGATTGAAAGTAGGAGTGAATGGAGAGTAGCTTGAAGAAGTTGAGAGCTTTAAGTATCTGGGGTCACACGTATCAAGGAGTGGACGAGCGGATGTAGAGGTAAATCACAAAGTAAAGTAAGCCAGTAAATGTCTAGGTGGGTTGAAAAGTGTAATGAGAAATATATATTTTGGAATGAATGCAAAGAGAAGGATATATGAAATTGTGATTGTACCGACAGCATTGTATGGAGCAGAGACTTGGAATGCAAGAGAGGATGAAAGGAACAAGTTGAATGTAATGGAAATGAGGTGTTTGAGAAGTATGATTGGTGTATCTAGAATAAATAGAGTATGAAATGAGGATGTCAGGCAGAGACTGGGTGTTGGAATGAAGCTGTCGGATAGGTTACATTAGAGTGTGTTGAGTTGGATTGGAAATACAGAAAGGATGAGTGATGAATGAATAGTGAAGAAAGTATGAAGTGCAGAAGTGATTGGAGTTATGTCAAGAGGGAGACATAGAATGAGATGGATGGATGGCGTGAAAAAAGCACTGAATACACGTGGAATGGCAGTAGAACAGGAAAGAGTGCGTGCAAGAGATAGGGATGAGTGGAGGAAGATTGTGCATAGATGACACGGGTCAAAGGGATTTCTCTCACCTGCTAGCTCAGTGAACTGTGATGGACGGGTGTGAGGGGAGTTGCCATGTGATGAAGCGGTGGGGATAGGCCAGCTGCGGCTGTCGGGTCTCATTGTAGAATAACCTTACCCGCCTACCTTGTGGATAACCCAAGCATGGTGGAAGGGGGATAGACGTGGCAACCCTTTATCCCCAAGGAGCAGAGAGGAGTGGTTGAGGTATCTACGAATCGTGGTGAATGTGCATGTCTTGGTTCGGCCACCCCCTTACAAGGGGGAATGGGGCATTTGTATGTATATGTACATTTATAAATATGGAAATACTTTATTACTATCCAGGCTAAGAGAAGAAGTGAGAATAGGGAAACAACAGCTTGGATTTATGGAGGGAAGAGACACAACAGAAGGAATATTTTGTATAAGGCAGCTGATGGAGAAATTCAGAGAAAAACAACGAGACTTTGCACCTAGTTTTCATATACCTTGAAATGGGCTATGACAGAGTGCCGAGACAGGAAATATGGAGATGTTTGAGGGAGAAGATGGTACCGGAAAAGTATGTTAGAATTATTCAAGGATTGTATAGGAATGTGTATACCAGTGAGAAGCAGTGTTGTATGGACAGATAGATGTGAGGTAGGAGTAGGATTACATCAGGGGTCGGCACATAGTTCATTCATCTTCAATGTGGTGATGGATGTAATGACCAGAGATGTGGGAGAAGCAGTGCCATGGTGCATATTATATGCAGATGACATTATATTGTGTGCAGAGAGGAGGGAGAATTTGGAGGAGAAGTTGGAGAGATGGAGAGCAGCACCTGAGGAGAGAGGAATGAGGATAAGCAGGTCAAAGACCTAATATATGTGTGCCAACATTGCTGAGGATGGTGGACATAGCATAAGAATGAGGAAGAAATACAGAGAGTACAGAAGTTCAAGTACTTGGGGTCCATAGTAGAGGCTAGTGGTAGCATGGATCAAGAAGTGAGACATCGAATTCAGGCAGGATGGAATAACTGGAGGTCTGCATCTGGTGTTATCTGTGACAAGAAGGTACCACTGAGACTGAAGGGAAAGTTTCATAGGACCGTTGTAAGACCAGCTATGTTATATGGAACAGAAACTGAAAGTATGAGGAAGACAGAGGAGAAGGGGATGGATGTAGCGGAGATGAGAATGTTGAGGTGGATGTCTGGAGTAATAAGGAAGGATAGAATTAGGAATGAGTATATAAGAGGATCGATAAAGATAGTTGAATTATCAAAGAAAATACAGGAGGGAAGGTTTAGATGGTATGGACACCTGTTACGACGGGACGAACATCATGTTGGAAGACATACAATTTAGCTGGAAGTTCGGGATAGAAGGAGGAGAGGAAGACAAAGAAAAAGATGGCATGATTGTATAGGAGAAGACTTGCAATGGAAGGGTAGTGATGAAAATGAAGCACAGAACAGAAATAGATGGAGACGACTCATTCACAATGGCGACCCCATAAAAAAATGGGTTAAAGCTGAGAAGAAGAAGAATATATATATATATATATATATATATATATATATATATATATATATATATATATATATATATATATATATAATATATATATATATATATATATATATATATATATATATATATATATATATATATATATATACATATACATATATATACATATATATACATATATATATATATATATATATATATATATATATATATATATATATATATATATATATATATATATATATATATATAACATATATATATATATATATATATATATATATATATATATATATATATATATATATTATATATATATATATATATATATATATATAATAGATATATAGTATGAACAGTCCGTTGCTAAGCACCTAGTATTCAGTTCAAGTACAAGGTATAATGCTTACACAGTATAACGATACCGTACATTTAACAAACGTGCCCATGATTCCATATTTTTTACGCTTTTATACTGTGTCTCAGCATTAATATATAAAACATTGGACGCCTTAATTCATAAACGTACTATGGTTACCTGGCATTGCATTAAATAGCAGTGAACAGAAATCATTGCTTTATATAGGCCAAACTGACACTTTTCAACACTTTAATGTTATACTCTTGTACGTGCACACTAAATAATAATGTTCTGTGAATAATTAGTTACACTGTATTCAAGTTTATAACAACATAAGATATAGTTTATTCTATTCCATCTATTAAATAGGGGATATGTCTATTTAGTCACCTTAAACTTGCATAGTTAAGCATCACCTACGCGACAATAACCAATGCGAAGGCCATTCGAGGTTACACTGTGCATATCTTTCTCGTGACTGACTAAATTACTGTTATTCCCTGCTTCATTAGCTACACTTCTACTTCCCTCTTTTTCAGAGGAATCAAAACAGGAAATATTTTCCACTGAGGCACTGATTCCACTATCTGTAGACCCTGCTGCAGTTTCAACAATTCTGTCCAAAGGAAAGGCGATGTATCCATTTTTAACTCCTGAATGGCTGAAATTTCCATTAAGAGACATAGCATTAGATGCTGCATCATATTCAAACATGTGATTAATATTTTTATCCTTTACATACCCACTATTATCAGCTTTGTGGGGAAAATCGTTCATAGAGTAAGGAGTAATTTCAATGTCATTATCGTTTTTTGACTCATTTTGGGGAAATATATTATAATGCTCTTTGCTAGTGGTGACATCAGTCATGTGTTTAATATCGCTAATACAGTCAGCAGCAACATATCCACGAGACGGAATTCTTATGTCAGTTTCCAGTTTATCTACTTCATCCTTTTCACAGTTTATATCATATATTTTCTCTTCGAATGGGAGTCCAATATATCCATTCTCATCAGCAAGAGAATTCTGAGCATAGTAAGTGTTTCTATCACTTGACATACCATGACTTTCATTCTGTTTAGGACACACTTTGTGGATGGACTGTGCTTGTATTTTATCACAATCATTAATTGGATAAGGATACTGAATATACTCAGGCTTTCCATCAGATGCTGTAAAATTAGGTGTATTTCCCTTTAGTAGCACGGTGTTGGTAGTTTCATAGGAAGGCGTTTCGCGATCTTTCAGTGCGAAAGAGTGGTCCACGTACCCATTAGAAATGTGGGAGAGTACATTTTGATTACTATTCGTTTTACTCTCTTGGTTATGTTTAGTGTTCATATTAGGCATTATATTTCTTGCCGCTTTATCAACCATTGGTGTAAAAGAATCTATGCTGACATATGCACTGGACACTGAACCATTTAGTTGATTCCTTCAGAACCAGCGGTTGATTATCTAAAGTATACTCAAGCTGCACATAACCACTGCGATTAGGGCACATGGAATTTAGCAATACTTTTTCTTTGACTTTCGCAATTTCTTCAGTTGTAGAATTATTCATGTGATCAGAGCTGACATAATTTTTACTCTCATCATTTCCTGCCTCATAATGCAACGACTTACAAACTTCCAGTTCATGACTTTCCTGATGCTCATCTCCACTAACTGTACTATACCCCATAAAAGCAGCACCACTATCATGTGCAACATAGCCAGACTTGGACATAAAGTGGCTATCGGGATTAACATATCCATTAGTCGACGAAGATGAAAAATGAGAGTGTGGCGATGACTCGCTACCAGGAACATTTCCATTCGTGACGGTAATTGGAATATTAACTTGGACATAGCCAGTATTTTTGGGTATCTTTTGATTATTAATGAATGATCCTTTAAGATCAAAGGTGGTTGTATTTGATGAAGAATTTCCTTGCAACAATTTTTCTTCTTCTTCATCCGTACCTGGTATAGCATTCTCTCCAGTTGTAAGACTTCGACCTTCCTTCACAAACTTCGGGGAAGAGCTGGTACTGGACGGATCTGAATCACTGTCAATATTATTATAATTATAACTATTATTATTATTATTATTATTATTATTATTATTATTAACACATTCCTTGCTTCTCAAGAAGTTAAATATTGTTTCTATCATTGTTAAAAAATAACAAGTAGGCCATAACTTATATCATATATACGGCATAGTATAAATAATTATTTTTTTATTTTCAAAGAATTGCTAACAAAGTTTATTTAGTGTACTACAAACCTCAGCTTCGTCTCGGGGTCTTCCTTCCCAAGGCCCACTTCCTCCATAGAATGAAAGTATTCGTAGTAGTCCTTTCTTGATATATAGCCCTGCGTCTCTTGCCCTTGAGAATAGTGTCTTCCTACTGCATTCTGCACGAAAAAAAAACGTTAATTTTATAACTAAAGGAAAAAAATCGTTGTGTATAGACTGATATATAAGCCCTTAAAAAGGATAAAATAAACTTTACACAAAATCTCTCTTGTATTCCTGATGAATGGGTATTAATTTCACATCGGACTCCATCTACTTTAAAGCTTATAGATATTTTTGTAATGCATATCTGAGTACACATGCTAAGTGGTGAGTATTGTAGCCTTAGGTCTTGTTATTAAGTTTTTTAATATATATATATATATATGTCTGTAATTTTTCTTTTTTAATAATAACGTTTAGCACTTAATTAATCTTAATAATATGACTTGAACAAGGTGAGGATTACTCCCTCCTTGCAAAATCTGACGTGGTAGTTTTACATATACTGTATATCAAAATTTAAGCTAAGTCCTTTCATGCTTGCGCAAGCACACCATTCACTTTAATACACTTTTACTAGTTCACTTGACGTAGACTTACCTCACCTATAGGAATATTCAGGTCACGATTAAGGTCTTGGAGAACATCTTTAATTTTTCTGAGTAAAAAAGTGAAAAAAAATTAGTTTTAAAGTCGGCGAAAATAGCAGTAATTCTTATATTATATGGTATATAGCACTCTGAAAAGATAAAATACTTTAGAAATACTTAGGAATTTAATTGTAAATATGTGTATATTTATAAGAATTTTTCGAGTATTTGTTTCTCTCTTTCTCTTCAGAATTATAGGATGGGCATATTTAGCCTTAACTAAGAGTAAGCTCTGGCAGATACTCGTTCATCATTGCCCTCACACATATGACAAAATGTTCACCGAGCCTTCTAGGCTGAACGAGTCTATGAGTTTACTATACAAAAAATTCAAGCAGCACCTACTCATAAAAAAAAAAGAGTTTAGTAAAGCTATACTATTCAAATCATCTTAGAAACTTAAATTCGGAACCTTATTTGAAGGATCCTGATATGAATCTAAGGAGCTATAAGCGACTGAAAGTGCAGCCTAGAGCTATATGGTACGCAACTAGAGCAAATAGTGTGCAAGTCCTTAGACATTCGAGGGGTTAATGATGATTCCTTCTGCAGAATTATAAATGAGTCCTCCTAAGGGTTCTTATGACCAATATCAAACTCTCCAAATTATATAACTACAACATCAATATTATGTACTTACCCTCTGCTATAAGTGAAGCAGAGAACCAGTAAGACAGATAGAGCGATGCAACTCAATGAAATAACCACAATTAACCAAGCTGACATTCCTGTGGCAAAGAAACATTTGTATGTTATGGCACTATCTATGCATGAGCTTATGAAATAATGAACATAAAATTTAGCAAAGCTTAAAAAATATACTCCCGGGAAAAAAAACAATAATAATAAAGGTAAATTGTGGAATAATTATTCTCATACTTTAGTTTTTTCACAAATATTAAAAATAGTCTACGTGGAAAGTCAGATATCAAATGATGCAAACAGTGTAAAATTGAGGCTAATTTAGATATCAAACATCACGTTGAACTTTGCGTATATTATAATCATTTCAGTAAAGGTTGAAAAATCAATAAATTGAAAATAAGTATATTAATAAATTTAGATAATCATTCTTGGTATTAGTTTGCTGTGAAATGAAGTCAGTAAACATATGTAAGAGCTGTTCTTTCTTTATAAATGTCTTACGGTGATTATAAAATAATATTACATTCCTACATCTCAATATATAACCAATCAAGAGGGGAAAATAAATCTCTCAATCCCAACTAATTATTTATGATAATTAATTCCTTTTATTGAATATTAGTAACATGTAACTTAATAACATTATATCAAATAGTAAGAAATCTTTTTACTATTATGATGATGATGATGATGATATATATATATATATATATATATATATATATATATATATATATATATATATATATATATATATATATATATATATATATATATATATACTCCCCCCACAATGATAACGATAGCTAGTACTGTACCCTAATACCATTATCATAGTTACTTACCAGGATGGGGTACTTTATCAGTTACGAACTGGCTATACTCAGACCAACTGGAAAGGCCCTCTCTGTACTGAAGGCAAAATCTAGCTGAATATGTAGTCCCAGGCTCTAGCTGCGTTAGATGAATCTGCCCAGAAAATACTTCGGTCTCCGTCATATTATCTGGAGCTAAAGAAAATATGAGTCAGTAATATCTATCACTCACCTAGGAGGTCTTAATTTCAACTCTCCGATGTTAGATCGCGTGGCAACATTTTACCAGAACCACTTATATATAAGATGATGATATGGAAAGTTCAATATAACCAAGGGTTCGAATTCCGATTAAAACACCGATCTATATCTGATGCAGCTCCTCCTCAAATTGAAAAAAAAAACATTGAATAACTTTTCAATACTTCTGGACACTAATGAATATATCTGTAATTACGAAATAGTGTTTACACTTAATATTCAACAGAAGCCGGAGACACTCTCATTGTTAATTATGACTTCTATAAAATTATTCCTGTAACTTTTATGACTTGTACATCTCAGCACGAGAATTAAAAAAATATATTTGAATTTAAGTTGAAAAAAAAATACTAAATTACGAATGAAGAAAGTCAGATTTTTTTTTTTTTTTTTTTTTTGGTGACAATGATTTCAAAAACGAAAGAGCATATTGGCAATGTATTTTTTTTTTTCCATATAACTAAGGCTAGGCATAAAAGACATGGACATAAAATAGAAAACGTTTGGACATTAGGATATCATAGAAAATTATAAATGGTGATGGGACACTATAGTAGTATAGAGAAGCAAAAATAAATTTAAATGTAATTATATTCATCGTTACTGCACTGCCAATCATTTATAACTAAATAACCTAAGTGTTTAAAATACAGAAACTAAATGAAGCTTATATAACAATATGAAACTGGAATGTTAAGCCTAGAGATAATCTTTACATGAACCAGTTCCCAAACAGCTATTCCTTGAGTTTATACCGTACAAGAAATATATTACTACGTGATTTCAATACGTTCTGAATCATTTGAATTATATCAAATTTGTTAAAAAACATATTTGTAACTAGAAAACCGTTGTACGGCCGCGTATAAACAATAATTACCAAGTCATTTTGCTAATGGAGGTAGGCATTACTATGTCGAGACTATTAAAATCACAAGATTCTATTATGGATTTTGCATTTTTATTTATATCGAAGTGGAAGCTGTTACTTTCTACACAACAAACAGCTACTATTTAGTTAGAATGAAACATATTGTGCATGCAAATGTAAGTTCCAACCCACTTTTGCTATCAGTACTGACATTAATGTGCAAACAATATCAAACAGCTACATACTTGATAAAAACATCAAGTTTTCATTATATTATTCAATTCTGCTACAAGTTATGCCCGATAAAGAATGCTTAATACATACTTGGATGTAAACTTTTGTCATTCTCAAGTTAAAATACCTTTACTTAACCGACAAAAGAAAACAGTTTAAAGTAAAGATTGGTGATCCCCAAGGACACTAAATAATCTCGTAAATTATTAGGTTGGGTTTGGTTAAGTTAGGCATTACCCTATCCTACCCAAACTAAACCTACTCTAGCTTAACCTGACATAACCTAACCTAACCTAAAAAAAATTATGGGATTATTTAATGTTCTGGGGGTCACTAATCTTTACTTGATCCGAAAACCATAATTTTTTTTTCTTTTCTTTTCCTTAGTACTGAAGTGAACATCGTTAAGACGACCATTGCAGAAAAAAAGACCTCTTGTTTATTCACAATGGTTAGCTGAAGACTATTCATATTCGTGAGCTAAAAAAAAAAATTAACCATGCAGATGTTTTTTGTTCTATAGTTCAATATGCCACGCACAAAACCGAGAGTTTTCATTTTGCTTACATTCACAAGGCATGGCGAAGGTATGAGAGCCAGCACAATATTCTACAATTATGGCCTCCACAACAGCACCTCTGTCTTTGCATTCCAAACTCCACGTTAAGTTAGCCGCAGTTGCATTTCTGTTGAAGGATTAAAGAGATGAAAGTTCATCAATCAAAGTTTAATAGCCAATACCAATATCAGTGTGATATATAGGAGCATTTCTTTTCTTAAAAAAAAAAAGAAATTAAATGTTATGGGGATGGGAAAATGGCTGACATTTTGAAAATAACTGGTTTTACTAACTGTTTTGCTGTAGAAGGTTTACATATATATATATATATATATATATATATATATATATATATATATATATATATATATATATATATATATTATATATATATATATATATATAGTATATATATATATATATATATATATATATATATATATATATATATATATATATATATATATATATATATACTGTATGTATATATATACTGCATATATACATATATATATATATATATATATATATATATATATATATATATATATATATATATATATATATATATATATATATATATACTGTATATATATATATATATATATATATATATATATATATATATATATATATATATATATATATATATATATATATATATATATATATCATGACAAAATATTGGTTGAACCGCATATATGCTTTAGGGCTGGAATCCTATACTTTACATTCATTCGTAGATAAAAATATTCAGAGTAGAAGAGGTACCAATTTAATACGGTCCTGATTATTATATAAGGAGTCCACTTTTGTTTTAGATAATGGCATATGCTAGAAAACTTGCTAAACTAGGGCAATTGGTTATAGCAGGTACCACAAAAATTCATAAAACAAGCAGTGCTGCCTATGTAGTTTAGTGACAAAATATCTGATAAGAACCTTGTTTATTTATGACATGCGACTAAGAACACACACACACATACACAAACACAATTAGGTAATCACAATTATATAATCACACACACAGATATGCTGCCTCTGTATTTTTGTAATACAATATCTGTTAAGAACTCTATTTATTTATGACATGCGACTAAAACACACACTCAGAGAGAGAGAGAGAGAGAGAGAGAGAGAGAGAGAGAGAGAGAGAGGAGAGAGAGAGAGAGAGAGAGAGAGAGAGAGAGAGAGAGAGAGAGAGAGAGGAGAGAGAGAGAGGAGAGAGTCAAAGTCAAAGTCAAAAACTTTATTCCATCAAAAATGGCTATTACATGATAATTAATCTAATTACAAATTGCAATGTAAAATGTCAAAATAAAACTAATGAAATTTGCAAAGCACAAAATCACAAAATTTACACATGATAATTAATCTAATTACAAATTACAATGTAAAATGTCAAAATAAAACTAATGAAATTTGCAAAGCACAAAATCAAAAAATTTACACATTAAAATATGCATACATACACTTCGTTTACCCAATGGGAGGATAATAATGAGACTAAAATCACTTATTAAGTAGGTGATTTAAAAGATGAGATTTAAGTGAGGGTAATGTTTGGCAACTTCTTAAGTTTGCGGGTAAAGAGTTCCAAAGTCTCGGGCCCATTACATTTAAGGCTCTTGCCCCAATATCAGTGGAAGTTCTGGGCACGTAAAAAGAATTCTGATATCTGGTGTTGACGTTATTGATACGCACTTGATTAACTGTTGGCAATGAGAAGAGCCATTCCGGTAATATTCCATGATTTATTTTAAAAACTAAAAGACAGATATTATATATGAACTTCATGTCCATCCTTAGCCAACCCAATCTCTCAAAGAGGGGAGTCACGTGATCAGAGAGAGAGAGAGAGAGGAGAGAGAGAGAGAGAGAGAGAGAGAGAGAGAGAGAGAGAGAGAGAGAGAGAGAGAGAGAGAGAGAGAGAGAGAGAGAGAGAGAGAGAGAGAGAGAGAGAGAGAGAGAGAGAGAGAGAGAGAGAGAGAGAGAGAGAGAGAGCTATCATTTCCTCTAAAATTGCGAGTTACTCCCAGAGAATCATAAAACGTCAAAAAATATTAGTGAATCCAGTCCAAAAATGAGGCAAGTTACTATCATACCTGGCTATAGATTCTCCAATATCCGGAGCTGATGAACTCATGCCATAAGTCTGTGGACTGAGGCAGTTATCCCAAGACATGCCACTGGAGAAACCTTCCTTTGAACTTTGCTCTGAGACAGCAAATCGGATGTTTTCATCATTTAGATGACTCAGACCAAAATCTTCCAATGTCACATTTACTGAAGTCAAATTACCCACTGCAATCCAATACAAGTTATTCTGGAAATATCATATGTGAATTAGTACATAAATGATGTCAATTCTGAATGAAGAAAATCTGGTGTACCAATCAAAAGAATCTAAGTTCGGACTTCAAAGTTCCGCGGAAAAATTTAAATGTTCACTTTGTCATGCCAAGGACAAGGAAGAGACAATAGTGGCATCTGTCGTTTGCTAGCCCCTTCCAATTCAGAAAGCAATTAATAATACAAAAATGAAAATACCAGCATATTTTGTGGAACCAAGTTGCATCCATTACTTGGATACAGAAAAATATGCAAATGAATATCTTGAAGGAGAGGCTATTAATCTATTATTACTAACAAAACAATAAAGAATTTACTGCTGGAAAAGTGATCAAGACATCAAATTCAAGTTACATTAAGGAAAATAAAAACTATATGTAAATACAGTATTTACACGGCAAGCTTCTACAATCTCATACCAAGTATAAATCTTTAAATTTGTCCATTTTCGCGTAAGATTTTTCAGTTGTTATTATGAAAGAATTTTGAATGAATATATTTACGAAATGCCACACACTGTTTTTAATATCTAACCTCACAAGCTTCTTTGTTATCCTGACCATCTGTGCAAATATAAACAGTATAGGTGTACTCCCCACTTTCTTCGCCATTCCATCTGTAAAGAGAATCCAAAGGAGAAACTTTAAAAATGCAACAAAACAAAAATTCAAATCATACATTAGCGACAACTGGGAACACTCTTTTTAGCAGTTTAGCCGATCATACTAAATCTCTTGCCCCACTACCCTAAAATATATTGTACTCTAGAGAAATTATGTACAATTAGAACAGGATATTCTTAACTATATACTGTACTATTGAAACTATCCATTATCATTATTCCTAGTGGTTTATCCACAATCTGAGCACTGAGAGGTCCAACCAAAACTCTGCAGTTTCTGTCGACTATAAAAAAAAAAACTTCCTCAAATATCCAATTGCTAAAATTCCAACAAACCCAAAACATGTACTATAACAACACCAACCACAACAGCATAGTTGGTTAGACTAGAAAAGCGATATAAGCTTTACAAGAGGACGTGTCCATCTATTTGAGCATTCTTCCTATTCTCATGTTTCACCCCTTTTTTGACATCCTTCCTACCTTCCTATTGTTCTTCCTTCTCAATCTTTATCATTAGCTTATCATACTCGTATGTCAATGCATACATACTCAAACTAAAACGCGTTTTACGTCAAGAACTCCCTTTTCTACCAAGAGCCAGGACGGTTGCCTTCTTGCGAAGGACTTGTTTTGGCAGATGTAATCGCTACCCTGAGTGCATGCCCTTGCTAACCTCAGACCTTGGAAGGGTGCGAACCCTCGACCTGACTCCTCAAAGTCGCAGACGCTACTGCCTGAGCCACGATGACTATGAATACATCCTCAAACTAACACAAGATATTCGTTACATTCCCTTTACGGTTGTTCTATCCTAACTGTACATACTTTTTCTCTTTAGAATCACCACGAATAAGTATATACAATAAGTGTTTAACGACATTAAAAACCCATTAATTTATTTATCTAGTCAAAATGTGTTGCTGGACTATAAAATTCTTTATCTATTGCATATTTCAAAGTATACCTAACTAATAAAATCATTTATATATCTTTTTTTATATTACTTAACTACACTTTTTATATTCTCTGATTCTCCACGTTTCATATAAATTTGAAGATTTATATTCTAATTCAGGTTTACACATTATGCAGCTAATAGAAATAATTGCCAACTCGTGTAGCTCAGATAGTGAACAACACTTATAAGAAGATAAATGCAGTATTGGTTTCTTGACTTGGTTTTACCCAGCTTGAGAGCTCATCAGCTCCATACAAAATTTAGGGCATAGAGGACACGTACTGTCTATATTGCTGTCAACTTTAGTACTTACAGAAGTTCATACTGCTGAGTCATTGGGTGATGAACAACAACAGGTAGGACAGGTAAAGGAGGCATCAAGTGCTTTGGATAAACATCTACGTGAGATGAAAAGTTACAATGGCCCATACTGTTGGATGACGTCACTTCCAGGCTGAAATTTAATAATAATAATAATAATAATAATAATAATAATAATAATAATAATAATAATAATAATGATATTTCCAGCAGGGTGACAGCAACCATATACAGAATTTGCATTCTAACAAAAATATAAAAAACTTTTTATAATCGTACAGAGTCGCTCAATCACACTTATCAATAATAAATTTAGTGAAAAAGGTTATATAATTGTCAATACTAAATGCCAGAGACAGGCTTCCAGTTTCCCAATTTTATCCTGCCCCATCAGTATGGTTTGATATCTCTTAACTGATATTTGTCAGGTTAGGTTGTATATCACTTTTCGCAAATTTATTAAATCTCCTGTATGATTTTCACCCTCCTGGATGACAAGACCTTTCCTGGATAGTGCATCATACACTTCCATCTCCATTTTGGCTTCCCTCTAGGCCGAGCACATGGTATATCAGACCTTCAAGTCCCATCCACTATTCTTTCATTGAAAATATATTATTTTTCTCTTGTATAATTGATTCTGACCGTTTATGTTATGGTTTCATAAGGAGAGAAGTGATGGCTATCACTGACAGTGATCGGATGAGGTACTTATAGTAGTAAATAAGAATCGCTACAAGAGAGATTTATATACATAAATTAGCTTTTAATCAGGTTTCAATCAGATTAAATCTCAACCAGCATATAAAATACACCGGCTAAAGCACTAATGTATACTGTATACAAAAAAGTACTTTGTCTAATCTTCGTAAGTGATTCTGATCAAAGCTTTACTCAAGAACTCACAAAAAAAAATGCTCTGAATCAGTGACCTTAAAAATGTTAAGAATCAGTGATATAAAAGATAAAAAATAAAGAAACATATGTGTCAGTCTTACCTTACTAGGGCTTCATCTGATACATCGCTGAATGTCACGTAGGTATCAGTGATGGAAGAGTAAGACAAAATTTTCCTGGAAAAAATACACATAAAACAGTATTCTGTCAGTTAAACTGATCAACGGAAGACTTAAGACGATAAAGTATCATGTTCAGATTTTCTGACCAGAGCAGAGAAGGAGTAAATATAAATAAAAAAAAAATAACTGCCTGAACTATATCAAGATTCCTGGTTTTAATATGAAAACCCTTAAAAGACAATGAAACAAAACAAATACAAATGAAAAATCCCTGAAAATACTGTGGCTGTATCAAAGAAAGCTTAATATTTAATCATTTAAATGCATTCAAGTGTCAAAATCCAGTCACAATTATCTAGAATTTTACTAGTGTTCATTTACAGCAGGAGCATGTAGCTAATTACCATAAATATGGGAACTAGGTGATTTCCAAGATAAAATATGCTACTGTATACCCACAGCAGAAATATTCATATCCTTTATCCCTGGAGTTAGGAGGTGAGGGTGGGGAGAAAAGAACTCTGTACCATTTCACCACCTGTTGTAAGAGCTAACTAAAACATAGGAAAAAATGACTGACAAACCCCACTTTCCTGATTTATCTTTACTTGATATAAGACAGGAGATGGACGGGGTATGATAGAACCATGATGCCTCCCTTCAGTTTCGTCATTCCGTTGGCTTTCGCAGGATCTTGCATCAAGTTGCAAAGAAACAATTATATAAACTGTACTTCTAATACGCAAACCAGGAAGGGAACGCATAATACTAATATGAATGAAGCTTACCCATCAGCAGTAGCATTCACCACATAGGAGAAGTCTGGTCCGTTGTGTTCCAGATTAGGGAGAGGTCTCCACGCTACAGTAACGTCACGTCGACCAATCTCACTGCCGGTATTAGTTTGGAATGTTCCAATATCTAAATTAGGTGGATTCCACGGTCCTGAAATAAAAACACGGTTTTAATTTGTCTTTGTAAGACAGCTTGTAAAATTATATTTCACCAAATGGTTTGCCAATAGTTAATAATGACCTAAAATATAGAATGGAGATTGATAAACAGATTGATAACTAATTAACTACACATAAAAATATGCCATGTAGAAATTTCCTTATGTAAAGTTATTAAATTTAAAGAATAATTACGTCATATATCATACTGGCTTCAATCGTTAGATATTTTTTACCTAAAGGTAAGAGGAGATAAATGTATATCAAATGTAATAGAATAAAAATAAATATATATGTAAATCAGACCCAACAAAGTCTTACGTTGAGGAGGAATATTTCCCTCAACAGCCGTCCATAGGGACCACCAGCCGTCCTCATCAAAAGTGAAGTTTTCCCTCCTCGCTCTCAGTCTCACCCTGAACTCGTAGGTGGCTCCCGGGTGTTGCACAGCAACTGTGGCATTACATTCTTTGTGACGACAAGTACTGAAACTTCCCTAAAATAAGAAAATTTCGTTTTAATTGTGTTACATATCATAATTACTTTGTATTATTATCCAGTAGTACAATGTAATGGCCATTATGTCCTTGAAGATTTTTCCTGCCCTTTCTTGAGATTTCAGCAGAGAAAGGCTTATTTAAGATATCGAATTATTCAATATTTTTATTCATATTACTTAACACGACATAATTCCATTCAAGACACGTGATACCACGATTAAACTTCTTTGCTTCTGAATATAGAGAATTCTCCTCCCAACAGTACTTTACCATCTACGAGGAGAAGCTGAAAACACAACATTTTTCGATAATACGTAACAGAGAAATATATCTTTTGTAAATGCAAGTATATGAAAGTTATAATGTCCTTACCAATAACCACGTGTCACCGCCATACAGGTGTGGCGAGGGCCGGTATTCCACAACACATAGTACACCTATTGCTTCAGCGTAAGTTTCCATGTATAGTGGCAACACCCATTCAGTTCTGACCTCAAGAGATTCTTCTGCTGTCTCTATTACAACCTTCTCAGCCGGATTTGGTATAACTGACGTATATGAAAAATGTAAAATGAATAAGGAGAGACGAGCTGCAACCCCGATAAATTCCAGATCTTTTGCCTGGCCATAAAATAGTTAGTGGAAATCATGAGGTTGCGGAAGGATGAAAATGACCTGTTATATCCCTTTATGTTAAGTTGTGGCTACCTTGCCGGCTCCTGCTGGATAAGGCATCAAGTTGAAGAAGAAAAGATGGTACCGTGGTTTCATGGCTCGACGTGTTATTTACTGGGTGGAATATATTAGAACCAATATAACCCACAGTACATTTGTAGGATACGTTAGGGACAGCAGTGGCGTCTGTCGTTTCCTACCCCCTGTCAACTTAGAAAGCTTGATGAGCATATTTAAAAAAAGATGCCATATCAGCATTCAAACTGGCCCCACATGACATTCACAGAGGACATTACGAATGGAAGAGAGTACATTACATATGGCACTTCATGTTGTTGTTGCCTTTATTGTGTCGCTATTACTTCCCATTAGAATGGGGAAGGACATGCACAGGTTGAAGTTGGGGAATCAAGGCTGGATCCTCTTCCTAACGTCCCGAGGTGGGCTCGACCACGGATATGTCACTTCTCGAGTAGAATGCACTAACCAATTGAAACATGATTTCAGGCACGAGAATAAGCAAGTATTAAACTCTCTTAAGAATGATAAGTATTATAATAAAGACGTTATCTAAATAATTTAAACAATTACATAATGAGCTCAGATACATAAATACAGGCAAAAATAAAGACAGGATATTATATCAGCTTCCATGAGCAAATGTGAACATTATAAAGGCTACTAAAGAACCCTGAGAACACGGAAAGGTATTTTCAAATGCTTTAATATTATATGTCAGTCTTCTCTCATTCTTAAGACATTTAAAATTAAGAGCAATGACTCTTGAAAGGGCCAAAGAATTCAGAATATCCCCAATGACTTTGAAGCTCTTCTTATCCATTAACTCTGGCAACATTTCAGTTGATCTTTTTCAATGAAAATATAAATCCAGTATAACAGTAATAGTAAAATTTCTCACCAATATCAGTGTTGTTGAAAGTGTGGTTGAAAATAGCGTTGCCGAGTTTGTTGCTAACATTAAAACTGATGTTAAAAGTGGGGTCAGAAGGACTATAAGCTGGCATACGCCACTGACAGCAATTTTGAGAGCAATCATCAGGAGATTCATCACAGGGGCTGTAAGAAAAAAGATAAGTGCGTGCCCACACACACACACACACACACACACACACACACACATATATATATATATATATATATATATATATATATATATATATATATATATATATATATATATATATATATTTCAAAGCTTGCTCAAGCGGTAGCGTCAGCGACTCTGAGGCGTCAGGTCGAGGGTTCGCGCCCCGTAACAGTCTGAGATTAGCAAGGGTATGCTGCCAAAACAAGTCCTTCGCAAGAAGGCAA
Source organism: Halocaridina rubra (assembly GCA_037179515.1). NCBI lineage: Eukaryota > Metazoa > Arthropoda > Malacostraca > Decapoda > Atyidae > Halocaridina > Halocaridina rubra. The sequence goes on from JAXCGZ010003978.1 coordinate 49,407, forward strand.
CCCTCCTAGCCCTTGGTTGAAAAGGGAATCCGTGACGTAAAACCGGAGGAAGAGGCTTTTTTCAAATTATGTAAACAATTATGATGATGAGTCATACCAAGAAACTAGATAAAATGAAGAGGAAAATATTGAAAACAACAATAATAATAAAATATTTATCAATAATAATAATAATAATAATAATAATGATAATAATAATGAAAATAATAATAATACAGTAATAATAATAATAAAAATTATGTATGTATTACTAATAATAATACGATAAAGGCCCATTCCTTACTGTTCCTTTATATCAGTTACAAGATAGACGAGGTAGTCTTCTGAAGGTGCTTGAGCTGGATTTTCAGGAATACTCCAGTTACATTCCAAGGAATGCCAATTCCAAGAGACACACTGCAAATCCTGCACATCTAACGGAGGGTCTGTTTAAAAACAATAAGGTTGAAAAACGTTTCATAATGCTATACATGTGTACGTGCATGTACGTACGTGCTATATATATATATATATATATATATATATATATATATATATATATATATAAGGGCATACACTCAGGGTAACGGTTGCATCTGCCAAAACAAGTCCTTCGCAAGAAGGCAACCGTCCTAGCCCTTAGTAGAAAAGGGAGTTCGTGACGTAAAACCGAAACTATATATATATATATATATATATATATATATATATATATATATATATATATATATATATATATATATATATATATATATATATATATATATATATATATATATATATATATATAATAAAACCCTTCAAAAGAGTCGGGAATTGAACCCCTAATCTTATTTCAGAGGCAAAGGCATTAACCACTCGGCCACGAGATACTACATTAGAATCCCATACTATAAGCTTGCTGATTTTCCAGTAATTCCAGCGTGATTAACCCATAACTCCATTAGGACTGAGTGGTTCTTGCTCATTAGTGCTTTAAGACTCAAGTCTACATCCTGAATCCGAGATCAAAGGCTCAGGATTCGATTCCCTTCCGAAGAATAGTTTTATTTGCTTGATTATCAGCTTATGAACATTAGTTGGAGAAAATTATATCTTTCTGATATGAAATATAGACATATAATATATTAAAGGCGACAAAGGACTCGATCCAACTTACATCCAACAGAGACGCTCCTCATGCAAAGAAGTGAGGGTATCCCAGTTGCATTACTCATGCACAACAGCTTGTAACTACCCGGTTGACTTGCATTTAACGTTGCTCTAATTGTGAAGTCATCTATTACCTAATTAGGGGGTGTAGAGGATAGAAATATAATTATTTTAACGAGAGTATAATTGTTGATTTTTGTTTTTTGCGGGACTACTGCTATCATGTGTAGTTAACTCAACATATTATCAAATAAAGTTGCAAGGAAAAACATTAAATTTTATAAATATGAACGAGATTTATATATTGTTGAGAACAATTAATCCTTTATGAAAAATTTAAATAATAAAACAATTATAGAGACAAGAAATATATTAATTATGACTATATCTATCTGCAATACAAAAGCCACAATCACCCTTATTAGGAGGGGTGGCATTGTCAAAGCTTAAAACTTGACTCTTCGAAAGAGAATTTCCCAGACCTCTCACTTCTCCCCCACTTAGTCGACTGTTACGACAGACAGGGGAACACGGAGCAGGTATTCATACATACATATATATATATATATATATATATATATATATATATATATATATATATATATATATATATATATATATATAGAGAGAGAGAGAGAGAGAGAGAGAGAGAGAGAGAGAGAGAGAGAGAGAGAGAGAGAGAGAGAGAGAGAGAGAGAGAGAGAGAGGAGAGATATAGATAGATACATAGTGAGAATATTCCAGGACTTTAAATAAGAAAAAACTCAAAGCTATCAAATATTATCTCGCTTATATTATACAGAGTGTATTTAAAAATGAATTACTTATTACTTATACTCATGAAGTATAACCAATCACTTCCAATAACAGAAATGCAAAAACAGAGCAACAAATAAAAAGCAAACCACAGAAATCTAAATCATTCTTTAGCATATTAAGAAAAATAAAGAAAGCGAAGGAAATCATATATATATATATATATATATATATATATATATATATATATATATATATATATATATATATATATATATATATATATATATATATATATATATATATATATACAGTAATAAAGCCATAATTATGCATCATAATCACATACAGTGTAATAAAATAAAAAAAGAGTGTTATTCTTCAACATAATCATACAATGCAATGATAATGTAAAAAAAAAAGCAGTGTTAGTTTTTAATAATAACGTAAATATCTAGATGATATTAATAATGCTAAAACAGAGTTATTCTTTATTAAATTCATGTATGAAATTATTAACTACTTAGGATAGAGTCACGTAAAGATATATATATATATATATATATATATATATATATATATATATATATATATATATATATATATATATATATATATATATATATATATATATATCTGAACAGTATCTTTTTTTTAATATTAAGAATAAATATTTGCAAAAGAACTTTAACTCACATATTGTAGTGCGAGAGAGAATTAAAAGCAATGGAAAAAAAACATTAAAAAGTAGATAGCTGTTTTCTAAAAGTTCCTTGGAAATTCAAAGCACTACAAATTAGAAATATTTCATCTACAGTAACTGAGTGAAAGACTTACCTGTATGCAACATATTAATAAAAGTCAGGAGTAACAGGGGTGGGCCATTTATGTCACATTCAATGAGGATACAAACTTAATCTCGATTGCAAAGCTGAAGAGTTTTAAGTACCATCACCTGATCTACAAATTTCTTAAGGGGGGTTTACACGGTCAAACGGTTCGTCGAACGCGGTTCGACGGACAAGTGTTTGAAGTGATGTTCGAACGTGTGAACGGGGTATTTGGTTGTCGAACACGAAACGTGTTCGACAACCAAATACCCCGTTCACACGTTCGAACATCACTTCAAACACTTGTTTGTCGAACCGCGTTCGACGAACCGTTTGACCGTGTAAACCCCCTTTACAAAGCTAACAGAAAAACTCCA